>WNWK01005502.1:64037-119764 GCA_009830355.1 Cherax destructor | reverse complement strand
GGATGTGGATGTCACCGTGGTTGTTCAATATATTTATAGATGGGGTTGTAAGAGAAGTGAATGCGAGGGTCTTGGCAAGAGGTGTGGGACTAAAAGATAAAGAATCAAATACAAAGTGGGAGTTGTCACAGTTGCTTTTTGCTGATGACACTGTGCTTTTGGGAGATTCTGAAGAGAAGTTGCAGAGGTTGGTGGATGAATTTGGTAGGGTATGTGAAAGAAGAAAATTGAAAGTGAATATAGGAAAGAGTAAGGTGATGAGGATAACAAAAAGATTAGGTGACGAAAGATTGGATATCAGATTGGAGGGAGAGAGTATGGAGGAGGTGAATGTATTCAGATATTTGGGAGTGGACATGTCAGCAGATGGGTCTATGAAGGATGAGGTGAATCATAGAATTGATGAGGGGAAACGGGTGAGTGGTGCACTGAGGAGTCTGTGGAGACAAAGAACTTTGTCCGTGGAAGTAAAGAGGGGAATGTATGAGAGTATAGTTATGCCAACACTCTTATATGGGTGTGAAGCATGGGTGATGAATGTTGCAACGAGGAGAAGGCTGGAGGCAGTGGAGATGTCATGTCTGAGGTCAATGTGTGGTGTGAATATAATGCAGAGAATTCGGAGTTTGGAAATTAGGAGGAGGTGTGGGATTACCAAAACTATTATCCAGAGAGCTGAGGAGGGGTTGTTGAGGTGGTTCGGACATGTAGAGAGAATGGAACGAAACAGAATGATTTCGAGTGTATAAATCTGTAGTGAAGGGAAGGCGGGGTAGGGGTCGGCCTAGGAAAGGTTGGAGGGAGGGAGTAAAGGAGGTTTTGTGTGCGAGGGCTTGGACTTCCAGCAAGCATGTGTGAGCGTATTTGATAGGAGTGAATAGAGACAAATGGTTTTTAATACTTGACGTGCTGTTGGAGTGTGAGCAAAGTAATATATACGAAGGGATTTAGGGAAACCGGCAGGCCGGACTTGAGTACTGGAGATGGGAAGTACAGTGTCTGCACTCTGAAGGAGGGGTGTTAATGTTGCAGTTTTATAACTGTAGTGTAAAGCACCCCTCTGGCAAGACAGTGATGGAATGAATGATGATGAACGTTTTTTCTTTTTCGGGCCACCCTCCGTTGGTGGAATCGGTCGATGTGTTAATAAAAAAATAATAAATAAATAAATATATATATATATATATATATATATATATATATATATATATATATATATATATATATATATATATATGTCGTCCAATTAGGTAAAACTTGCGATTTTGGCTTAAATAGGAACGCTCTTCTTGCCATATAAGACAAGCGAAAATTTGTGATGCTATAATTTTGCCAAAATCATTCTGAACCTAACGAAAAAAATATATTTCATTGTGTTTGTTTATTATTAAATTATTGTAAACGTATCTAAAATATATTTAGTTGGGTTAGGCTAAATTAAATTGCGCTTGTTATAATAAGGTTAGGTAGGTTTTCAAAGTTTCTCTTGGTACAAAATTATAAATTTTTACATTAACATAAATTAAAAATATATATATTTAAACGTATAAGAAAAATTTTAGAAAGGACTTAATTTTAGATGAGTTCTTGCTAATTGACCAGTTTTACCTAATCGGCACGACATATATATATATATATATATATATATATATATATATATATATGCAAAAGATCACAGTAAACAGGTGATATCAAAATATAAGACAACCACTATGAAAACTAGAGGAATTCAGGCTTGTACTACTCACATTATCAAGGAATTATGATAATTCCTTGATAATGTGAGTAGTCACAAAGCGTTGGAATTCCTCTAGTTTTTCATAGTGGTTGTCTTCATTATATATATATATATATATATATATATATATATATATATATATATATATATATATATATATATATATATACTAAGAAGGGCTTATATAAGGGCGAGACTACACCTCACAGTCACATCACACTAACAAAGACTACACCTCACAGTAGCGTAACATCGCACGACTCTGTGAAGAGGAAAATAAGAAAGGACCTGAAACTCTTCCCAAGAATTAAGATTAGTCCAATTTTTCATTAAATTCTTCCCAAATTTTATTAATTATAAATGAATCCAATTTATATAAACCAAAAGAAATATTCATATTATTTTCAAAACTGCTTTTAATGAAACATGATTCTATTATATTTCTCTCAACCATGGACTTGCTTGATACAACCTTCTCAGCATTTTGAAAATCAATTGGATGGTTAAAATCTCTCACATGAATAAATAGAGCATTAGAATCTTGTCCAGTTCTAATGCTATATTTATGTTGTTTTAATCTTAGTTCAAGACTTTTACCAGTTTGACCATAATAAACTTTATCGCATATTTTACAGGAATCTTATAGACACATCCGTCAGCATTTTGGGGGAATTTTTATCAAAAGTCTTTTTACTGTATCAAGATTTTTAAATACAACTTTGATATTAAAATTCTTAAGAAAGGAAGGCATATCAACCAAGTTTTCATGGTAAGGAGAACCAACATATTTTTGGTTGAATAAAGTTGGTTGTCCCTTTTGGATTGTAAAAGTATTCCTAGCTATTTTAAAAGATTTATCAATTATGTTTCTTGGGTATTTTAAATCATTAGCTATTTCATAAATTTTAGAGATTTCTTCATCTATGAACTCTGGACTACAAATACGTAAAGCTCTCAAAAACATTGAAGAAAAACCGACACTTTAACTCTATCTTGATGTGAAGAGTAATAGTGTACATAGGAACAATTATTTATAGGTTTTCTGTAAATTTTAAATTTAAAATCAATGTTACCCTTAATAATAAAAACATCTAGGAAGGGCAATGAGCTATTTACTTCGAATTCAACAGTAAAATTTATAGAATGAGCTAAGCTATTTAATTTAACAAGGAAATGGTTTATGTCTACATTCTTAGGCATAAGGCACAAAATATCATCAACATATCTATACCATTAGCTCTATTGGGAAGGATAGTGTTAAGCAATCTTGTTTCGAAAAATTCCATATATAAGTTACTAAGAACAGGTGAAAGAGGATTTCCCATTGCCATACCAAACTTCTGAGTGTAAAACTCATCATTAAAAACAAATTTTGCATCAACAATACAAAGTTTAATAAGTTTAATGATAGTAGGAACTGGCAATGGTAAATCATAATTAACCAGTTCTTCAGATAAGAACCTTAGTAAATCATCAACTGGAACTTTTGTAAACAAGGAGGTAACATCAAAACTAACCATATTGAAATCATTTAAATCAGTCAAGGTGCTTAATTTATCAACTAAATCTAAGTTGTTTTTAACATTAAAATTAGAAATTTTTCCAACAATTGGGCTCAAAATATCAACAAGCCATTTTGAAAGTTTATAAGAAACTGAACCTATAGAGCTAATAATTGGTCTAACAGGATTACCAGGTTTGTGTTTTTATTAATCCATACATATAAGGTAAAGATGGATTAGTGGAAGTAAATTTTTTAATTAATTCATCTTTGCCCTTCAATAGATTTTTTATTGTTTTATTGAAATTGCTGTTGACAGTTTCTAAGGGATTCTTTCTAAGTTTAGAATAGGTTTCAAAATCATCTAGGAGGTTATTCATTTTATCTTGGTAATCGGTTTCTTTCATAATTACAATTGCATTAATTTTATCTGCTTTAGTAAGACGCAAATTTTTATTATTCAAAAGTGAATCATAAGACTTAAAAAATCTTTGAGGGCAATTGGGAATATTTTGTTTTAACATTGAGCTATATAATATATATATATATATATATATATATATTATTGTAACCACGAACGAGTAGTATTTAATCAATGACAACACTGCGACTAGCCAAGGACTCGAACCTATGTCTTTTTGGCCCGCCTCATGGTGTGCAAAAATCATATGACGATCTAACCCACAGGACCACCAAATCTTACAAGAATCAAGCACCCTGCAGAGCTGGGTATATTACCTTGATCCGAGGACATACGGTGGTGTGGGTGCCTCTGAGCTAATTTCATTCTACTCCCCATTTGGCGCACTAGCCTCCACAAGCAGTATTTATATTATTGTAACCACGAACGAATAGCATTTAATCAATAACAACACTGTGACTAGCCAAGGACTCGAAGCCATGTCGTTTTGGCCTGCCTCATGGTGAGCGAAAATCACATGACGCTCTAACCCACAGGACCACCAAATACTACAAAAATCAAGCATCCAGCAAAGCTAGGTGTTTTACCTGATCCAAGGAATATATATATATATATATATATATATATATATATATATATATATATATATATATATTATATATATATATATATATACAGTGGTACCTTAATATACGTCCGTTTTGGAATAAGTCCAACTTGGTTTATGTCCTGTTTGGAAGCGAAATTTTTGCTTGGTATACGACCTTTGTTTGGAATACGACTCCGTGCTAAAACTTGAATGGGTCAAAATGAGTCACAACACAGCGTTACCCAATTAATCCCATGTTGGCCCTTCTGGCAATCTCAGCTAGTGTATCAACCATTGCTATGTTCTCATTGTACTCTTGTCTTGGCCTCCTGCTATTCATTGTGTGTGTGTGTGTGTGTGTGTGTGTGTGTGTGTGTGTGTGTGTGTGTGTGTGTGTGTGTTTGTGTGTGATGTGTGTCCAGTTGGTAAAGTACTGAGCGCTATTTTCCATGCCCGACAGCTCTGGAAAGATGATGGCCAGGAGCCCAATTGTGTCTTGATGGAAACCAATCTACTATCCTCAACTCCGAGCAACACCAGTGGTGTCGGAGTCTCTGTAACTGTCCTGGGAAATAGTTCGGGATAGTACTGAGTCTGTGTGTTTATTACCTTGAAGGTTAGTGTGTTCAGGGAACCAACAAACAACAACTTTTTTGCGATTGCTCGAAATTCGACATACTGTATTTCGCGGCTTATAAGACGCTGCTTATAAAACTTGTTTTAGTTTCAATGGCTCGGCATCAGACGTAACTGGGAGAGCTAAAGCCCACCCCACACCCCAAACTTATAGCTCCCGTTACTGACCTTCAGTTTATAGGACGCAGGCTGGTTTTTGGAGCCATATTATGGAAAAAACATGCGTCTAATAAGCCGCAAAATACGGTAAGCACTGTTGTGTATGGTATATGACGGGGAGTCATTTCTGGACAGCTTGTAACGCACTTTGAGAGTGTGAAACACCCACAAAATGGCTCAACGCATTTGAACCGGCGATCCAGTTTACACTAGAAGAGTCCAATGACATGCTACCCTTTCTAGACGTCCTCATCCACAAAGTAGATAACAACCTAAGATTTCAAGTTTACCGGAAACCTACAAATAAAAATGATCTCACACACTTCTATTCCAGTCAAGATACTAAGACCAAAAGAGGCATCATCATCGGATTTTCCTAAGAGCTTACCGAATTTGTAGTCCTGAGTTTCTTGACGAGGAATGTACATACATTCACCAAACCTTCACTGATTTACATTTTCCTTCCTTTTTCATCAAAGATTGCAAGAAAAGAGCTCTTCAGATCATTAATTCTCCATGCATCAACACCACTCCAAACAAAGTTATAATTCTTCCCAACAGCCAGGTTGCATCCAACATTTCTAAAGTATTTGCACAAGCTAACACTAGAGTCGCCATCGCTTCCAGTACTTCTATAAAGGATCTAACCAGGACGAAATCCAAGCACCATGAACCAGTCAACGCAGGGGTCTACACTATACCCTGTGGAGGCTGCGACAGGATTTATGTAGGAGAAACAGCAAGAAACCTTGAAACACGCCTCAATGAACACATTAATGCATGTAGGAACGATAACCTGAACAACGCCTGCGTACAACACCGAAATTCCACTAATCATCTCATGAAATTCAAAGACGCCTGACTAGTAATCAAAGAAACTAATTTCCGCAGACGCAAGTGCCTTGAATCAGCACTTATCGCTGTTTCTAACACAATTAAACAAAACAAAGGCAGCTTCACCATCTCTGAAGTCTTAGCAAGAATCCTCATGAAAACAGTAAACCCTACCATCATCTAGTCTCTCCTGCTAATACTACACTAGCACATCGCAGATGTGGAACACTCCTACGGGCCTTCTCTATTCCAATCTCCAACAGAAATATTTGTCTAACCTATTTTTATACTACCCAAGTAATTGCTTTTATCACCTTTTACTCATATGCAAGTTGATTGTTCTACCTTATTGTATTACTACTACTACAACTTATATCACTACTACTTCTACCACCACTAGTATTACACCTCACTCTGAGCCTATATATACCCTGTGTGTCCATGTATTGTTTGTAACAGCTTGACAAAGCTCCTGGAGAGCGAAACGTTGCCACATAAAATGTCACATTAGTTACATTTGTGTCCTTTTACTTAACATATTGTCGGTAATTCTACCAATATTTATACAAGGTGACAGTAGTAAGGCAGGAGGGAGAGGGGTGAGTAGACTATATTTTCTTGGACTGCAGAAAGGCTTTTGACACAGTTCCACACAAGAGATCACTGCAAAAACTGGAGGAGAAGGCAAGAATAACAGGAAAGGCATTGCCAGTAGATCAGAGAATACCTGACAGGAAGGAAATAACGATTGATGGTACGTGATGAGGTGTAAGAGTGGGTGACTGTGACGAACGGGGTTCCACAAGGGTCAGTCCTAGGACCAGTGCTGTTTCTAGTACATATAAATGATATGACGGAGGGGATAGATTCAGAGGTGTCCCTGTTTGCAGACGACGGGAAGCTAACGTGGAGAATTCATGTGGATGAGGATCAGGTAGAACTACAAAAGGATCTGGACGGGCTGTAAGTCTAGTCCAACAACTGGCTCCTGGAATTTGACCCCACCAAGTGCAAAGTCATGAAGACTAGGAAAGGTTAAAGAAGACCACAGACAGGGTACAGGCTAGGGGGCCAAAGACTGCAAACTCACTCAAGGAAAAGGATCTTGGGGTGAGTATAATACCGAGCACATCTCCTGGGGCGCACATCAACCAAATAACTGCTGCAGCATATGGGCACCTGACAAACCTAAGAATAGTGTTTCGACACCTTAGTAAGGAATCGTTCAAGACTCTCTACACCGTGTACGTCAGGCCCATATTGGAGTATGCAGCACCAATACGGAATCCACACCTGGTCAAGAAATTAGAGAAAGTCCCAGAGCTAAGGTGTATGTCCTACGAGGAGAGGTTAAGACACCTGCTATCACTGTTCACCTAGCAGCAAGTAAGTACCTGGTGTGGGTCGCATCCTGGGAACAAAATTAACCTAAGTTTCCCGAAATGCTCTACATAACAAGGAGCTGTCTATGTAGTATGTCACTGATGTCAGCTATGGTCTGTATACGTTGCATCATGTACTGTACTCGTAGAAATAAAGATTATTATTATTATTATTATTATTATTATAAGTTTAGCAGGTTCTCTAGTAAATCCCTGGCACTTCAGGAAACCTCGTTGCTGCTAAACCATGTAAAAATAGTCTGGTTTAGCTACAAAATTCATACAATATTCAAAACAGATAATACGATGTTACCAAAAAAAAAAATTTCAGATAATTTAGACACGATGACAAACTCTCGTAAACCATTTATCACCTACATTAAAATGGACGTATTCAGATATTAATTACATATAAAAAAATACAGACAAATAATACATGAAACATAAATAAAATATAGATTAGTATAAATACGATAAGAAGCAGAAAAAGAGACACAGAAAGACAGTTATATAACTAATATAGGAAAATAGGTACAAAGTTAGGTTAGGTCACCAGACACAGATTACACTGCAAAGTGAAAAAAAAATGCAACAAAATATAGCCAACATAAGTCAAAAAGACTAAGGCAATCAGTATTAAGGTGAAAGACAGGTTAAAGTATAAGCTAGAAAACAGGGCCATTATAATGGCCTAATAATTATTAGGATAAAGTAGAGGTTGGAGGATAAATTAACACAGAAACACTTAGTACTAGGACACACCTAAACTCGTGTACATAACAAGGCTTTCTATTAGGAAACCAGTGAAAGTACTGTAGAAAAAAGATAGTTTAAATATTAAAGCTACCCTGGCCTAGCCTAGACTGTCACATGGTTACATCATCAACATTATTAAACACAAAACAAAGCCACTAGGATGCTGTACATTTCGTTACACTATAACAGCATAAAATCACGGCACTTTATACACATCAGCATTGGTTATAAACTGCCTTGTTAGCGTCACCATGTACCTATTCTGACTCAAAATGCTGATCAAACGAGAAAAGGTGTATGTGGTGGGTGTTGTGTTTACCCACGCCTCGGTCTAGTGTCCCTCCAGGACTTAATTAATCCACATATTTTACACATTTCTTCAGCTAATTTACGGCTTTTACAATATTGTGAATATTTAGCAATCATTTACTGGTGTTACGATGTATATTCATTATACCACAGCCTGATTTTGTCCACTGGTTAATAGGTAAAGGGTGGGAATATTTCTCCATATTAATACATAAATAAATAAAGATAATAATGACAATCATAATAATAATAATAATAATAAAAATAATAATAATAATAATAATAATAATAATTAATAGTAGTAGTAATAATAATAATAACCAAAATAAAGGTAGCAGTGACAATCATAATAATAATACATAAATAATAATAACAATAATAACCAGAATAAAGATAATAATGACAATCAAAATAATAATAATAATAATAATTAATAGTAGTAGTAGTAGTATAATAATAATAATAATTAATAGTTATAATAATAAATAATAATAATAATAATAATTTCTGAAGCTTCTCACTAAAAATTGTACACCACTTGTGACAAATTTAATTAAGAGGGTTGGGTAACTTTATTACAGCAGCAGTAACAACAACAACAGCAGTAGCAACAACAACAACAACAACAGTAGCAAAACAGCAGCAACAGTAACAACAACAGCAGCAACAGTAACAACAACAGCAGCAACAGTAACAACAACACAGCAGCAACAACAACAACAGCAGCAACAGTAACAACAACAGCAGCAACAGTAACAACACAGCAGCAGCAACAACAACAACAACAGCAGCAACAAGAGTAATTTGTCCGCACCGAACTTAATATTGTTTTCTGAGGCTTAATGAAAGACTTGGTTTATTTCCGCTTGAAGATGACACTGTCATGCAAATTTTGGTATCGTCAGCAAAGGATGACACAGTGCTGTGCCTTACATCTCTGTCTATGTCAGATATGAGGATGAGGAACAGGATGGGAGCAAGTACTGTGCCTTGTGGAACAGAGCTTTTCACTGTGGCCGCCTCTGACTTTACTGTTTACTCTTTGTGTTCTATTTGTTAGCAAGTTATACATCCGTCTACCAACTTTTCCTGTTATTCCTTTATCACGCAGTGCGTCCAAGACCTTGCCATAGTGGTCCAGTAGTTGTGAGAGGCAGGAGCGACCTGCCCTAAACCCGTGCTGCCCTGGGTTGTGCAGTTCTTGGGTGGCAGATGTAATTTCTTCCAATTTATGCTAAACAAAGAGGATGATGAGTGTGATATCCTATATATCGAATATGAATTAGATGCTGTCTTCACCAGGGACAAAACTACTGACCCTGAAGACTGAAGATTAAGACACACGTGCAGCAGTTGAGTGTCTTTATTGATGAAACGTTTCGCCTACACAGTAGGCTTCTTCAGTCAAATACAAAGGCAGCAGTAGAAAAGAAATCAAGATGATGTAATCAGTCCATCAACCCTGGATAAAAAGTATTTGAGGTGGTCAGTCCCTCGGCCTGGAGAAGAGTTCAGCTCCATGGAGCTGAAAATTTCAACAGATTACTGAGACGTTTACCTTTTAAACCACTGTAAGGACTGTACAATATGAGTTACGTTATGGATCAGTCACCTTCCTCGTGGAACAATAGCATTATTGTACCAATTCCCAAGCCTAATCAACATAATGCGTCTCGCCCCATCTCGCTGACTAGCTGTCTGTGTAAAATAGTGGAAAGGATAATGTTTAACAGATTACTGTACACAATTAAAGAATACTTGTCACCCAATATTGATGGATCCACACATAACAAAGGTGTACCGAACTGTGTTGCAGCATTTTTATCTGTACATGGGGACGCGAATACACGACTCTTCTCATTATTGAAACTGCTTTTGACGTTGCAAATAGTCATTTTGTATTAACTAGCTAAAATGGAGGTTAATGGTCTACTTTCACAGTGGTTACTAGGATATCTCACAAACAGAAACTCAACTGCATTGTTTCAGGGATACAAAATTTAAACTAAAGAAATACAACTTGGCACTACCCAAGATGGTATATTAAGTCCTACGTTGTTTAATAGTAATCAATATCAGATACCCCAAGCAATATCACAATTAGCCATGCTGGTTATATTGTTTTTCATACTAAAACACATCGTGAAATGCAAACCACTAAATCATATACCGATCTTTGATAATCTTTGGACTTAAAATTTCCGCAGAAAAGACCCGAGTATTTAACAGACTAACAGACACATTGGTAAGTTCCGTAAAAGTGGACCATTAAAACTGAAGGTCAGTAACATTCCTAGTGATTACGTATCCTGTAAATATCTACGTATTACTGTTCCATGTACACTAATAATTGTGAATATAATTAACCAGTAATGTAAAAATAGAGTTAAAGCTCTTAGAACTGTTGTGGGGTATAATCCCAAATATGGTGCAAATGCTAAATTTGTAAGATTGATGTTCTTAGAATTCATAAGATCATTTATAGATTACCAAAACAAAGCCCATAGAATTATTCTGGGCTGTTTTATAACTACCAAAATATTTAATACGAGGAAAGAATTAGGTATGCCTAGTGTTGCTGATAGAATACGTGAAATCAATGTCATGGTAGGACTGAAGCTGGTGCCTGGTGATCGAAACAACGTTATCTCTAAGCAATTACTAGAACATATAATTCATAGGACAAATGAATCAAGACTCAAATAACAGCCACACACACGAAAATGTTTGGACTACATGAAGTGCATCATGTGAGGAGACAGCAGTGTTTCCTGCCACCCTGGCAGATAACACCTCCCAATAAACTAATCATGCACAATGATCAACTGCGATTACTTTCTAAACTTAGTGCACAGGAACACATACACGACCTTAGATCAAAGAATACTATCACTACGCTGATGGCACCCTTAACCCCGACAGTGGGAGGGCGGGAAGTAGTCATATTTTTGAAAGCCAGACTGGTGATACTATAAAAGAGGTATATATTAGAATTAATAACTGGTCTTTCAGCTTACACTCTGAGCTGTTTGTCATAGTTGTTACTCTCAAGCTAGTGTAAACTACCACCACACACAGAGTCATTGTAACTGACGCTCTCCTCATTACTTGCTCTAAATAGCCTGAGACCTGAAGGTAAAACAAAATTTCACAAAAAAATAGTACGTTCTTTGTTAGACGAACAATTTAAATTGATGTAGGACAAATATAGGCGTGGGTTAGATTTGTGAGGTGTAAAAAAAAAAAAGATAAGCTTTTATGTATACCCTCTCACATAGGCCTCCTGGAACATTACAAACTTGATGAATTAGCTAAACAAGCCTTAAATAAAGAGAATGTTGAGTATAACTTTTTTTCAAACAGAAATTTAAGAAACATTGTTAGAAAGGAACTAGTAAGCGAGATTTAATAAAGTACAACAGTACAGATAGGAAATAGCAAATCTATTAAGCATCATAATTAAATGTGTAAAATTAAACATATCTATGGAGAAAGTAACAAGGTTAGTAGATTGCAAGATGTTATTACTGGCAGTACTGTTGTTACTGCTAGACTAAGGCTAGGCTATAAGTATCTCTGGCACTACTGTTGTTACTGCTAGACTAAGGCTAGGCTATAAGTATCTCTGGCACTACTGTTGTTACTGCTAGACTAAGGCTAGGCTATAAGTATTTCTAGCAGTACGGTTTGTATGCACATGTCAATGATATTAAATGTAAAGTGTGTGGACAGATAGGGCCATACACTGGAACATTATATTTTATTGTCTAAGGACCCCAATGGAAATAAGTAAAGGACCCCAATGGAAATAAGTAAAGGACCCCAATGGAAATAAGTAAAGGACCCCAATGGAAATAAGTAAAGGACCCCAATGGAAATAAGTAAAGGACCCCAATGGAAATAAGTCACTCTGTCTGACCTTTTTTGGGTTATCCTGGATGGTTCTCTACACATATGCTGCTATGTATGATAATCTATGTAACTGTATTTGTGTATACCTGAATAAACTTACTTATTCAGACACCGTCATGCAAACCTTACAGGATATGGAGAAATACCTCATTGTTAATCGACTGGATGAACAAACTGTATTTATAGAAATTTCAACCCAGCTATGACCAGTGTTTCATTAATTGTCAAAAAAAGTATGTAGTGGTAATTCGATATCATTTTTGTAGACTGTATTCCTTACTGTACTGTGGACAACAACTATATGAAGTAATTGTAGAATATGAAATGACTAATATTTCTTTGTAGTGATGTAACAATCCTCAGTGGTGTCTGACAAAGATGCATTGTGACATTTGTAATCCTTAGATAGCACAACTAACTAGAGAAAGCCTATGGTTTGACAAAATATTGTGAGGCTTAGGTTAGGTAAGGTTTGTCAGGAAACAGGACAAGTGTTTCCTGACGCGGGTCTTAGCAAAATGATGACCCGCCGTTGAAACTTTTGGTCATCTGACCGAGGCCTTCCGCTGGCTTACCGGTCCACATCCCCCTTTAAAAATTAGGGTTATTGTGATAATAATAAAGTGAGGCTTAAAAGAGCATGGCAAAGTATAGTGTGAGGAGGACAACAGAAGACAGGGAACCAAGTTGGATTAGAAACAAATATACTGGGATACAAATAGAGACTCAACGGCAGTTGAACTAAATAGTAACAAAGGCAGAATCAGTATTAAAACTGCTCTAAATTCATGTAAAGAAGAGAACAAAATGAGAACGGAAGTCATGGAGAATGACTTAAAAATATGAGGGGAACTAAGCATAAAATTCCACGAAGTATTCACCGAGAAGACTGGAATGGTAATAATGCTCAAAGTGGCCAAAATATAATAATATAATATAATATTTTATTTCATCGCAATTTTACATAGAGATTTACATAGAAGTGCAAGGAGAGCCACTGACATGCCAGGGCATAACGGGCAGCTCAATCTAAAAACTTATGGACTATGTACATAATATTTGATAGATTGATGGGAAATTGATTTGCTTAAACATTGGGCAGATTACAATATGATGATATTTCATTTGGCAAATTATAATATGGTGACACTACATTGCAGCAAGTGTTTAGTAGGATGGTAGTTAATAGTAAAAATTGAAATTATTTTTGGGAAAATGACATTGAGTATTTTTTTTTTAAAGTAATTTACAGAATGCGTATTTAGTGGTGAGTAGGTGGTAATATTAAAATGTTATAATAGTACAAATTGAGATTATCTTATAGGGAAAAAATACTGAACATTTTTGAAAGTAATATTATCGTACATAATTATAATAAAAATGGAATTATCTTACAGGAGAAATAACGATGAGTACTTTTTGAGTATGAGTATTTAGGTAAGGGTGAGTAGGTGGTTTTTGAGAAGAGTCTTAAAATGATTCTCAGACAAGGTTATTTTTGTATTTTCTGGTAATGAGTTCCAGAATCTGGGGCCCTTTATGTGCATTGAATTTTTACATAGGTTGCTATGGACGCGGGGTACATCAAAATGTGATCTGTTTTTTTGTGTTATGGTCATGGGTCCTATTAAGGTTGGTGAGGAGAATTTTGAGTGGAGGGTTTATATTAGAATGTAGAGTTCTATGTATGTAGTAGGCACAATTATAAGTGTGAATGTTCTTTATAGTGAGTAGTTTTAGGCTTTTGAATATTGGTGGAGTATGCTGTCTAGAGTGGGAATTTGTTATCATTCTGACTGCAGCCTTTTGCTGGGTTATGAGTGGTCTAAGGTGATTTAATGTTGTAGATCCCCATGCACAGATTCCATAAGTGAGATAAGGGTAGATGAGTGAGTGGTATAGTGCAACGAGAGCTGGTAGTACTATTGGTGTTATTAAGATTTCGTGAGTACCAGACCAATAAATATGGGCGACCTGAACAGGCTTACATTTAGCGATACCGAGGCAGATAAAACTCATTTTCTACTAGGACTCCTTAGAGGTCAGAGCCAGGTGGGCAGCTGCTAGGCTAGCTCACGCCTTAATCTGACCCTGAGTCGAACAATCACAAGAAACTGAACAGCAGTCAACCATCAAATGAGGCGGTAATAAAAACAGCTGAAAGAACCGGATACGAAAATAGCTATGAGACCTTACAATATAATCCTATGATTATTGAAAGAAGGAAAGGAAGGGGGAAATTGCGCAAACCTATTGCAACTTTACAGAATACATCACTGGATACAGGACAGCTTCATAGCTGGAAAACCGAAAGTGTAATGGTTTGTAAATGGTATGGTGATACCGACACACTAGAAAAGGACACTTGTGTGGATTTTATTTTTTCAAAATTTCCTGAAATTAGTGTGTACATATTGAATAATGTAATATTGTTTAAAAAAATGTAGTGTTGGTGTGACTTTTAGAACATTTTCTAGCCACGAGAGAACGAACACAGGTTGAGGGCGTCGAAATATGGCGTATTATAAAACAACTGGAGAGTGTAATAAAGAAAAAATCTGGTTTAATCACGCCCGATAAGGAGTGTATCGGCGTGAATGGAGGACTATGAAATAAGTAAACGTCGTAGGCTCCTGTAATTGTGAAATTCAAGAGGGACTCGGCTACAATAAAGCTGATAGGTGGAATATAAAGAGGCGAGATGTTGTCTGGAAATGTGGCACACCTCATGCATGTAAGCTTCCCAGTTCACTACTGTAGATTGGTATGTTGGCCACCCTCTAGTAGTCTAGTATCTGTCTGTTAGGGAAGCGTTAGGATGTGGAGCCCAAGTAATATTTGGGATGTGTTTCTTAATTTTTTTTTATTTATTTATTATTAGTGAATTGTATGATATAAAAATTGATATATGTAATTTATGTACATTCTCTATATACAGTCTCCTATAAATGTTTAGGTTTTGTGGACCAAACCACAAATTAATGAAGTCAGGTCATTAATAATCCTTATACAGTCCACAAACATAATTTACCAGTGTTACTGCTTTAAATTTAATAATTCATAACTATTTAAAGGTCCAGCTTATGTGAGTGTGGGATGAGTGGGTGGGTATCCAAGGAGGGATACTGTTGTGACCCAGTAACCCTAAAATCCTACCCATCTCCGATTTACAATTAATATCAATAACTTGAGTACGGTTCAGGACACTTTTAAAGACGTTTCACCATGAGTCAAAATCGAAATAAGCAGAAAATGGTCAGGAAGCTCTGAGTTACAGTGGTACCTCGGTATACGTCCGCTTTGGAATAAGTCCAACTTGGTATACATCCTGTTTGGACGCGAAAATTTTTGCTTGGTATACGACCTTTGTTTTGAATACGACTCGCGTGCTAGAACTTGTATGGGTCAAAATGAGCCACGACACTGCTACCCTTGTTTACCTCTCTCTCGATGTGGAGGAGTTAGTGGAGGGGCACAGGGAAGAGCTGACCACTGAGGAGCTGCAGGAACTTGAGAAGGAGGAGCACAAGACTAAGATGGATGCACTCTCTTCAGGCTCAGAAGAGGAGATAGAGGAAGCCCCTACTTCATTAATCAAGAAATCTTTGCCAAATGGATGGACGTCAAAAACTTTGCAGAGAAGTACTACCCCAACAAAGCCCAAACAAGCCGTAATAGCATTGTCTGGAATGACCAGACAATGTCACATTTCCGAAACATCCTGAGGAGAAGGCAGAAGCAAAGTTCTTTGGACAAATTTTTAGTAGTCAAACCTGGTGAGCTCAACTGTGTCTAGGAAAGAGCCCAGCAAACAAGAGAGGGTCATTTCCTTCGAAACATATCATGTTCCTTCCCTTCAGACATCCTAGAGAGAGGCAGAAGCAAAGTTCTGTTGGACAAATTTTAGTAGTCAAACCTGGTGAGCTTCAACCAGGTCCAAATAGGGAAAAAGAGACAGAAAAAAGAAGGGGTCTTTCCTTCCAAACAATAATATTTCCTCCTCCTCCCTTCTCAGCACTATCCTAGTAGACACTCCACTCTTTTGAGCAAAGTAAAGTTAAATATGCATTTATTTCATCTAATTCTTTTGTATTTATGTATGTATTTTAGTATTAAACAGTGTTTAAATTACATATTTTAGTATTAAGCAGTGTTTAAATTACATATTTTAGTATTAAACAGTGTTTAAATTACATATTTTAGTATTAAGCAGTGTTTAAATTACATATTTTAGTATTAAACAGTGTTTAAATTACATATTTTAGTATTAAGCAGTGTTTAAATTACATATTTTAGTATTAAGCAGTGTTTATTTTAAACAACTCCATCAATGTATAATATGACAATAACAATAGGATTTTTTTTCATGGGAACGGATTAATCGTTTTCCCTACATTTCTTATGGGAAAATTCGTTTGGTATACGTCCTGTTTCGTGTAAGTCCATGGTCCTGGAACGGATAAAGGACGTATACCGAGGTACCACTGTACACGCAAACAAAGTTTTGTAAAGTGCTTCGGAAAAGGTGATCAGGAGAAAGGAGACTGACGTTGCATTTGGAGAGGATGAACTTCAATCCCTAAAACCAAAATGGTTTTAGGGAAAGGAAATCCTTCCTTCTAAGCTAAACAATTCTATGGTAGAATAACGGAAATTAAACATGAGGGAGATGCATGAATGGATTACATGTTCCTCAACATTGATTGACAAATTGGAAGAGCAGGCATGTATGAAATCT
Organism: Cherax destructor; assembly: GCA_009830355.1. Classification (NCBI taxonomy): domain Eukaryota; kingdom Metazoa; phylum Arthropoda; class Malacostraca; order Decapoda; family Parastacidae; genus Cherax; species Cherax destructor. The sequence goes on along the minus strand of WNWK01005502.1, from coordinate 102,789 downwards.
ATTTAAATTGATGAGCACCTAAAGAGAAACAAAGTGTTAGTAAGGGAGTAACCATCAGGATGGGTGAAAGTACATAACAGGTGGGGTGCCTCGAAGAAATAATACACGGCAACTAGCTTTTCTAAACAAACATAAATGATCTTCCAATATCAAATATCGCTGTTTGCTAATGACGTGAAATTAATAATACCACCGGAAGATGGCGACAGGCTACATGACGCCTTGTGCAAACAGCACAAGTAGCTAAACAAGATGCCACTGAAATTTAGTCCAAATAAATGAAGTTATAAACTGTTATGATAGAAGTTACAGAAAGCAATTAAAGAGAATGGCAAGGGAGCAATCATTACAAAGAACGAATCGTCAGAGGTGCATCTACACTTCATAACATCAACAGTGCATGAGAGGCTAACAGATCTTAAAACTGCCATTAGAAACGTAATACAGAATCCTTCAGGACATGATGTCTGCACCTGAGAAATTATGTTCAGAAGCTGGAGAAAATGCAGAAGTTTGTGAGAGATACATCATGTTTGTAGTGACACTTTCATTGCGACGTTTCGTCTTGGACTAAATTTTATCAGGTATCTGTACTTGATCTAGTCCAGGTCTGGACGAAAAGTTTCAATAGAGGTTTCACTGCAAACATAGTAACCTTCTCACTACCTGTCGTTCATCTAGAGCAGTGATTCCCAAAGTGGGCGATACCGCCCCTCCCTTGGCATCAAAACCAAGGGAGCGTTTATTTTACAAAATCTATATGACAAAAACTAAGTCATGAGCACTTAACACAAATGCTTTACAAAGAATAAAATTAACATAAAGTTATACACATAAATATAGTTAATTTTGTGGTCCAATGTCAGAGTTAAAAGTTCGAACATTTGTTCGGACGCGCCACACGCCAGCCAGCAGATGCTGTGGGTACTGGTGATGATCCGATTTTCACATCTTGTAATGTGCATTTTAAAGTATTATGAATGAATGAATGAAAGAGTATAGGTAAGACCCCAATGGGGTGAGAGAGGAAGACGGGACAGGCGAAGAATAGCGCTGAAATATCCCAGCAGCTAAGGCGATTGTGGGACAGACTTTAGAAACAGGATTAACAGGCTCAGTTGCTTTGGTCTTGTGGAGGTTGGATGTCAGCAGACGTGACAAGCTGACAGCAGGTTAGTCGCAGGACCAGGCAGGCAGGAAGAACATCGGAGGGCAGCATACTGGTGATGTTAGCAGACGAGATTAGGGTGGCAGGTCTGTAGGTGATCCATTCTCAAATCTCTTGAAGTTGCTTCTAGATAGGTGGTAAAGATTTGTCTTGTTTCCAAAGGTGAAACGAAGAGGCTTAAGGAATTCCAGGACCTGGTAAGAGTGAAGTGATAAGGTTGTTTCCAGGAGAACTTGACAGTTCCTGCACTGAGGCCTTTGTAGAGTTCAGTGCAGGTCATGGAGTCAACGTTTGATGGTGCAGTGTAAAATATAAGAATTTTCCAAGTTGGTGTGGTAGAGTCGTCGATATCTTCTTCAGACGTGCATTCAGTAGGTGAGTGTGTCTTGGTAGTAGCAGGTGACTGAGGGTCGGCAAGATCAGTGGAGAGGTGTACTGGTGGTGTAACATCAAGGTGGAAGGCAGTGGTGGAGGTCTTGGTAGTAGCAGGTGACTGAGGGTCGGCAAGATCAGTGGAGAGGTGTACTGGTGGTGTAACATCAAGGTGGAAGGCAGTGGTGGAGGTCTTGGTAGTAGCAGGTGACTGAGGGTCGGCAAGATCAGTGGAGAGGTGTACTGGTGGTGTAACATCAGGTTGGAAGGCAGTGGTGGAGGCAGCACTGGTGTCGGAGGTAGTGAAGGTGCAGGAACACCCGCCTGGGCAGTAGGAGACAGGTCGACAGGAGTAGTGAACTTAATGACGTTAGGAAGAATCCTGAGGATGTCAGCTGAAGGTGTGCAGTCAGGGAAAACGAAGGCAGACATGTTGTTAAGCTTGAATAGTTCATTGATGGTGGTGTTTAATGTACCTGGGTTGGCTGCATTCGCAAGGTGCGCATACACCATGCAATACAGCACCTTGGAGGGAGCCGCGTGTGGAAGGGGAGGGGGGGCGGTGCTGGATAGTGATGGCTGTTGTGTGGCTTGAAGAATTTTCTTGGTGTCACACTGTAGTTTGGCTGCAGCGGCAAAAGTCGGCGATTTTGGGCTGCTCTTCTTAGCTTCTTCTTTGAGTTTCTAAATCAGCACTTCCTTCCTTAGAGGGCATTTGGCTGCAAAAGTATCATATAATAAAGATATGATTGAGTGGTATTGAAGGGTGTGGAATTGTTGCTCTGCTAAGGCTGTGATTTGTAGTTCTTTTAAGCATTTGAGTTTGTTCAACATTCATACTTGTATTATTGTGTCATGTACCTTTTCTAGTAAAGCATTGCTATATATTTTCTTATCTTTTTTTCTGCTGCATTTTGTTGAGATTGACATGACTTTTACAAAGAACATGTATTTTTGTTGGTTCGTCAGAGATGAAAGTTTGGTTCAAGAACTGTTATTTGCAAGACAACAAGAAACAGATACAAAAGGAAAGCCAATATTTCGTGTTGTTGAGAACTTTTTCAAAGAGAAAGACTTAGCAACATTCTTGCTTGTGTAACAGATGGGGCATCATCGATGACAGGTTGTCATGTGGAGTCATCAGTTTCTACAAAAAAACTGTACCTGATGTGTGTTTATGGTGCAGTGCAATCCACAGGCAACATCTGGTTGCAAAAAAACCCTAAGTGGTCGACTTCACAAATCATTAAGCACTGTTATCACACCAGTAAATAGAATCAAGGCATATGCTCTCAATTCCCGACTGTGTCAACAAACTCTGCACTGAGAATGATCAACATTCTGAACGTTTGTTGTTGCACACACAAATTAGATGACTGTTAAGGGAAACTTCCAGAGTCATTTCTATTTACTTCTTAAAACAGTTGTTGAATTCTTCCAGGCTGTTACTGTTGGCCGCACGCAACCCGACGTGCGAACCACAGCCCGGCTGGTCAGGTACTGACTTTAGGACAGGCACCTAAAGTCAGTACGTGACCAGCCAGGTTGTGTTCGTACGTCGGGTAGCCTGCGGCCAACAGTAACAGCCTGGTTGATCAGGCCCTGATCCACCGGGCCGCGGGGGTGTTGGCCCCCGAAACCCTCTCCAGGTATAATCGTAATGTAGCCGTCGTGAGGTCTGCCAGTTTCCCAGCCTCTCTGAACTGGAGAAGAGCATACCAGACTATGACCTTCAAGTGTATTGTACACACCTGAATGACCTACATAGACACATGTCTGACAGATTTCAGGATCTTTTTTTTTTACTTAACTAAAATACCAGACTGTGTGATCAATCCAATCCTAGATATCAACAATGATGAAACATTAGGATTTTGCCACCGAAGTGGCTGATTTCACCCCATATCCATCCTGTGGAGGGTACATACGCATTGGATACACAATAAGGCCTTAGCACTAGGCCATTTAGTAGAGGAGGTTAACAATTTACATTTGGGTTTATATCTACATTTCATTATGTACAACAATCCTTGGAATTTGCTTAGTAAATTGGTACTTATTCTGATGAATAAGTATGTTGACATGTCACATAGGTTATTATACTGTCTATCTCATATTCCAATAAGTTACAATTAAGCCTATAGTGTTCAAGACAGTGACCATATGCCTGATCATATAATTTGCATTTAGTTTGATCATCATCTGTGTGTCTCCCAAACTGCCAGAAGTACCTGTAGCCAGAGCCTAAGCCTGGCCAGCTACAACATCAGTCAGTACTTGTAGCAAGCCTGAACCTGGCCACTACAACATCATCAGTCTGTTCAATTGCAAGTTGCTCCATCAAACATACCCATCTGTGCTCGCATTATCATGAGCACAGCAGGAATGGTGGAGGAAGAATTGATTTCACTCCAAAATTACACTAGGCTGCGGCCAGAGTGTGACCACTACCCTGCACTGTGGAACAAACTCAAGATGTCCTTTATTGCCTTCCGAGCATCATATTTAGTAGAGCGAGGCTTCAGTGCACTCGTTTAGTTTAGTTTGATATCTTTATTATGCACCCCATACCCATCCTGTGGGTGCTTGTCAAAAGATTACAGAGGTACATAATGGGTCAGGGACTGGACCCCAAAGTTATGATAGCTGAACAAGTTACAAAGGTAATGAACTCCAGGTAGATCTGGTCACAATCATGACAAGTTACAAAGGTAATGAACCCCTATACGTGGTTACAATCATGAACAAATTACAAAGTAATGAGCCACTGACACGTCCACACGTGGTCACAATCGTAATGAGTTATAAACACAAGTATTAAGTGGGTCATACACCCACACGAGCGTGCACACGCACACACACGAGGGCGCACGCACAGACACACACACACACACACGAGCATACAAACATATACACACACAATCACGCGCGCACACACACACACACACGTGGCAATGCTTTATTTACAGGAGCAAAGTCAGGGTATTTTTCCAGAATGGTCTGTAATATACCACTGTGGATAAAATACTTTGTCATTCTTAAACATTTCTGAGTGAGTTGTCTCTGAATTCATTAATTTTATCGCACTCCAGTACATAATGACGCAGGGTGTGACGCACTCCAGTACATAATGACGCAGGGTGTGACGATAGTCCATCTGGCAAAGTTTACATTTTGTTTGGTCTACATCTGGCGGTGGTGATTTAACCTGCCAAAGATACTTGTCGCCAAGCTTCTTTCCAAGCAAAGAAACAGACTGAAAATTACTGAACATTGGGATCTAAGACATCTTAGTGCCTCCATGGCTGATGTTGAGAAGCTGATGTCCCTGCACCAAGCACATCCTTCTCATTAAAACTGTGAAGACAATGTAGTTACAGATGAGATGTAAATTTACTCTTTTTATACTGTTAAATAAATTGGTTTACTGTGTGAATTTTTATTTGTGAAACAAACACGCTTTTTTATAGTGTTAAATTTTTTTTTTTTTAATTTGCAGTAAACCTAATACCAATAAAGAGGTGTGTTTGTATGTAGGGGGAGAGGGGTGCTAGGGATGTGGCCAGGGAGCCAAGGGGACGGCAGTCTGAAAAGTTTGTGAACCACTGATCTAGAGGTTTACAACTAGGCTGCTTGCAGAACTGAGAGTTGAACTATGGTTTACAACTAGGCTGCTTGCAGAACTGAGAGTTGAACTATGGTTTACAACTAGGCTGCTTGCAGAACTGAGAGTTGAACTATGGTTTACAACTATGCTGCTTGCAGAACTGAGAGTTGAACTATGGTTTACAACCAGGCTGCTTGCAGAACTGAGAGTTGAACTATGGTTTGCAACCAGGCTGCTTGCAGAACTGAGAGTTGAACTATGGTTTACAACTAGGCTGCTTGCAGAACTGAGAGTTGAACTATGGTTTGCAACCAGGCTGCTTGCAGAACTGAGAGTTGAACTATGGTTTGCAACCAGGCTGCTTGCAGAACTGAGAGTTGAACTATGGTTTGCAACCAGGCTGCTTGCAGAACTGAGAGTTGAACTATGGTTTGCAACCAGGCTGCTTGCAGAACTGAGAGTTGAACTATGGTTTGCAACCAGGCTGCTTGCAGAACTGAGAATTTAACTATGGTTTGCAACTAGGCTGCTTGCAGAACTGAGAGTTGAACTATGGTTTGCAACCAGGCTGCTTGCAGAACTGAGAATTGAACTATGGTTTGCAACCAGGCTGCTTAAAGAATGAGAATTGGGAACTATGGTTTGCACCAAAGGGTGTTGCAGAACACAGTTGAACTATGGTTTCAAAAGGCTGCTTGCAGAACTGAGAGTTGAACTATGGTTTGCACAAGGCTGGGTTGCAGAACTGAGAATTGAACTATGGTTTGCAACTAGTGCTTGCAGAACTGAGAGTTGAACTATGGTTTACAACCAGGCTGCTTGCAGAACTGAGAATTGAACCATGGTTTGCAAAGGCTGCTATGCAGAACTGATAATTGAACTATGGTTTGCAACCAGGCTGCTTGCAAAACTGAGAGTTGAACTAAGTTTGCAAACCAGGCTCTTGCAGAACGGAGTTGAACTATGGTTTTGCAACAGGCTGCTGCAGAACTGAGAATTGAACTATTAACTAGGCTGCTTGCAGAACTAGAGATTGAACTATGGTTTGCAACCAGGCTGCTTGCAGAACTGGGTTGAACATGGTTGCAACCAGGCTCTTGCGAGAACTAGAGTTGAACTATGGTTTGCAACCAGGCTGCTTGCAGAACTGAGAGTTGAACTATGGTTTGCAACCAGGCTGCTTGCAGAACTGAGAGTTGAACCTATGGTTTGCAACCAGGCTGCTTGCAGATGAGGGTTGAACAAGGTTTGCACCGGCTGCTTTCAGAACTGAGAGTTGAACTCATGGTTTGCAACCAGGCTGCTTGCAGAACTGAGAGTTGAACATGGTTTGCAACTAGGCTGCTTGCAGAACTGAGAGTGAACTATGGTTTGCAACCAGGCTGCTTGCAGAACTGGAGGTTGAACTATGGTTTGCAACCCGGCTGCTTGCAGAACATAGGGCTTGAACTGGTTTGCAACCAGGCTGCTTGCAGGCCTGAAAGTTGAACTATGGTTTGCCCAAATGTCCCAGCCTAAGGGGCTTTGTAGCAGTACACCTCATGTAATGGATATACATCTAAGTGGAATGCATTAGAAGATACGCACATGTCAGAGTATATACCCTAAAATATACAAACCTTAGTGTATATACAAAGGGATATAAACGCTCCTTATTTTATGTACATGAAGAAATACTCAATTATCAGTGTAAATACACTAAAATATATACTCTTCCATAAATATACAAACTTCTCAGTGTATATAACAGACACCTTTCACGATATATACACCAAAAGTTGCACTCCTCTCAGTACTCACCTAATTGTGGTTACAGAGGTCGAGACTTAGCTCATATATATAAATGTCGTATCGAATAAGTAAAACTTGCGATTTTGGCTTAAATAGCAATGCTCTTCTTGCCGAATAGGGCAAGCGAAATTTGTGTATCATCAATGATTTACTCTTATCAATGACCTGTCAATGATTTATTGGAGAGGGTTTCAGGGGTCAACGCCCCCGTGGCTCGGTCTGAGACCAGGCCTCATGGTGGATCAGGGTCTGATCAACAAGGCTGTTACTGCTAGCCGCACGCAAACTGACGTACGAACTACAGGTAATGACTTTAGGTGCCTGTCCAGTGCCTTCTTGAAGACAGCCAGGGGTCTATTGGTAATCCCCCTTATGTATGCTGGGATGCAGTTGAACAGTCTTGGGCCCCGGACACTTATTGTGTTGTCTCTCAATGTACTCGAGGCGCCCCTGCTTTTCATCGGGGAAATGTTGCATCTCCTGCCGAGTCTTTTGCTTTCACAGGGAGTGATTTTCGTGTGCAGGTTTGGAACCAATCCCTCCAGGACCTTCCAAGTGTATATTAGCATGTATCTCTCTCGCATGCGTTCCAGGGAATACAGATCAAGGGCCTTCAACCGTTCCCAGTAATTTAGGTGCTTTATCGTACTTATGTGTGCCGTGAAAGTTCTTTGTACACTCTCCAGGTCTGCAATGTCGCCAGCCTTGAAGGGGGCCGTTAGTGTACAGCAGTATTCCAGCCTTGAGAGAACAAGCGATTTGAAGAGAATCATCATGGGCTTGCATCCCTAGTTTTGAAGGTTCTCATTATCCATTCTATCATTTTTCCATTACCTAAATTTTGTTATCCTCATCACCTTACTCTTTCCAATATTCATTTTAATTTCCTTCTTTTACATACCCTACCAAACTCATCCACCAACCTTGCAATTTCTCTTCAGAATCTCCCAAAAGCACAGTGTCATCAGCAAAGAGCAACTGTGACAACTCCCACTTTGTGTTAGATTCTTTATCTTTTAACCCCACACCTCTTGCCAACACCGAGCATTCACTTCTCTTATGACTCCTCTATAAACATATTGACATCCATGGTGACATCACACATCCTTGTCTAAAGTCAACTTTTACTGGTAAATAATCTCCCTCTCCTACATACTCTAACCCGAGCCTCACTATCCTCGTAAAAACTCTTCACTGCTTTCAATGAACTACTATTTATTTCATACATTTGCAACATATGCCATATTGTTTTCCTATCCACCCTATCATACACGTTTTCCAAATCCATAAATAAAACGAAAACCTCTTTACCCTTATCTAAACATTATTCACCTATATGCTTACTGTAACACTTGGTCACACACCCTACCCTTCTAGAAGCTCCTTGTTCATCTGCTATTCTGTCTCCATCTTACTTCTTAAGTCTTTCAATAATATTTCTACATACACTACCAGGTATACTAGAGCTTATTCCCATAAACACTGTCTTTGTCCCCTTGTTTTTATACAAAGAACTCTCCTGTCTCTACAATCCTGGTATCTTACCCTCTTCCATACATTTATTAAATAAAAGCACCAGCCATTCCAAGACTATATCCCCACCTGCTTTTAACATTTCTGTCTTTATCACATTAATTCCAGCTGCTTTACCATCTTTCATTTTTCCACTGCCTCATGCACCTCTCCCATACTCACAACTGGCTCTTCCTCACTCCTACAGGATGTTATACCTCCCTGCCCAATGCACAAAATCACAGCTTCCCTATCACCATTAACAGTTCCTCAAGATATTCCCTCAATCTTCTTGATACTTCCAACTCTCAATCTAATATCTCTCCTCTCCTATTTTTAAACTTCAGTCAAATCCAGTTGTTCTCTCGGCTTTCTTAACTTACTCTCACTCCAAAACTTTTTTTATTTCTCAGCAAAATTTGTTGATAACATCTCACCACTCTCTCATTTTCTCTCCTTTTACATTGCTTCACAAGTCTCTTAACCTCTCTCTTTCTCTCCATATACTCCTCCCTCCTTGTATCACTTCTACTTTGTAAAAATCTCTCATATGCTAATTTTTTCTCTCATACTACTCTCTTTACATCATTCCACCAACTGCTCTTCTTCCCTCCCACACCCACTTTCCTGTAACTACAAACTTCTGCAGAACACTTTAACACTACATTCTTAAATCTACCCCATACATCTTCAAGCTCATTGCCTATACTCTCACTCGACCATCATTCTTCCAATAGTTGTTTATATCTCACCCTAACTGCCTCCTAGTTTAGTTTATAAACCTTTACCTCTCTCTTACTTGCTGATTCCATTCTTGTTTCCCATCCACCATTTAGTCCCACTGTAGCTGTGGACCCTTCTATAAACATGCACATCCTCAAGTCTACCCATCAGTCTTTTATCTACCAATACATAGTCTAACAAACTACTGTCATTACGCTCTATATCATATCTTACCCAAACTTACCTCCCACACCCTCTATAACCGTTTCACCACTTTAACATTCATGTCCCCCAGCATAAGTACTCTCTTACTTGGTTCAAAACTTCCCAAACACTCACTTAACCTCTGCCAAAATCTCTCTCTCCTCTCTCCTCCAGGGGCATAAACACTTACTATGACCCACTTTTTGCATCTGTCACTTATTTTAATCCACATAATCCTTAAATTTATGAATTTATATCCCTATTCTATAACTGATCCTTCAACTGTATTCCTACCCCTTCCTTAACTCTCTCTCACACGCACACGCACACACACAGATCTATATATATGTACGTATATATATATATATATATATATATATATATATATATATATATATATATGTCGTGCCGAATAGGTAAAACTGGTCAATTAGCAAGAACTCCTTTAATATTAAGTCCTTTCTAAAATTTTCTCTTATACATTTAAAGATATATTTTTTCATTTGTTAATATAAAAAATAATTATTTTGTACCAAAAGAACCTTAGGAAACTAGGAAACTTACTTTATCTTATTATAACAAGCGCAATTTAATTTAGCCTAATCCAATTAAATATATTTTATATAACTTTATAATAATTTAATAATAAACAAACACAATTAAATATTTTTTTCGTTAGGTTCATAATGATTTTTGCGAAATTATTGCATACACAAATTTTTGATTGCCTTATTCGGCAAGAAGGGCGTTGCTATTTAAGCCAAAATCGCAAGTTTTACCTATTCGGCACGAATAAACCATACCACGGGTAGGGTTCGTACCCGCGATCAGAGAGTCTCAAAACTGCAGACCGTCGCGTAAGCCACTGGGCCAGCTAGCTTCAATAAGATTCATCCAACTATATATCTGTTGTTGGATGTTAGTGGACTGGTGTGGGTCGCATCCTGAGACAAAACTGACGTAATTTGCGGGAAATGCTCAGCATAACAAGAGGCTTTCTATATAGCTGTATGTCATTGATGTCATCTATGGTCTGTATACCATGTACATGTACTGGTAGAAATAAAGATTAAATTATGGATTCCTATTATTCTCTGTAACCCCTTAATTGATAAAAAAAAAGAAATGAATGTACTCTTTGTTCGTTTAAAAACACTGATCTCTCGGCCAGAGATCAGTGTTTGTGAATATTTCGCCTGCTCTTGCGAATTCCTCTCCGAGGCTATGGGTCCCACAATTTACACCAGAGGTGGACCCCATCATATATATATGTATTGGTGGATAAAAGGTTGATGGGTAGGCTTCAGGATGTACATGTTTATAGAGGGGCAACAGATATATCAGATCATTATTTGGTTGTAGCTACAGTTAGAGTAAAAGGTAGATGGGACAAAAAGAAAATGGCAACAGCAAGTAAGAGAGAGGTAAAAGTGTATAAACTAAGGGAGGAGGAAGTTAGGGTGAGATATAAGCAACTATTGGCAGAAAGGTGGGCTAGTGCAAGTAGGAGTAGTGGGGGGGTTGAAGAGAGTTGGGATAGTTTTAAAAATGCAGTATTAGAATGTGGGGCAGAAGTTTGTGGTTATAGGAGGGTGGGTGCAGGAGGAAAGAGGAGTGAGTGGTGGAATGAAGAAGTAAAGGGTGTGATAAAAGAGAAAAGGCAGCTTATGAGAGGTTTTTACAAAACAGAAGTGTTAGTAGAAGAGCAGAGTATATGGAGAGTAAAGAAAGGTGAAGAGAGTGGTGAGAGAGTGCAAAGAAGAGCAGATGAAAGAATGGGAGAGGCTCTGTCAAGAAATTTAGCTGAAAACAAGAAAAATTTTGGAGTGAGATAAACAAGGTAAGAAAGCCTAGGGAACGAATGGATTTGTCAGTTAAAAACAGAGTAGGGAGTTAGTAGATGGGGAGCTGGAGGTATTGGGTAGATGGCGGAATATTTTGAGGAACTTTTAAATGTTGATGAAAGAGGAGGCGATAATTTCATGTACTGGCCAGGGAGGGTACAACATCGTTTAGGAGTGAAGAAGAGCAGGATGTGAGTGTGGGGAGGTGCGTGAGGCATTACGTAGAATGAAAGGGGTAAAGCAGCTGGAATTGACGGAATCATGACAGAAATGTTAAAAGCAGGGGGATATAGTGCTGGAGTGGTTGGTATTTTTGTTTAATAAATGTATGAAAGAGGGAAGGTACCTAGGGATTGGCAGCGAGCATGTATAGTTCCTTTATATAAAGGGAAGGGGGATAAAAGAGAGTGTAAAAATTATAGGGAATAAGTTTACTGAGTATACCAGGTAAAGTGTATGGCAGGGTTATTATTGAAAGAATTAGAGGTAAGACAGAGAGTAGGATTGCAGATGAGCAAGGAGGCTTTAGAATGGGTAGGGGATGTGTAGATCAAGTGTTTACAGTGAAGCATATATGTGAACAGTATTTAGATAAAGGTAGAGAGTTTTATTGCATTTATGGATTTAGAAAAGGCATATGATAGAGTGGATAGGGGAGCAATGTGGCAAATGTTGCAAGTGTATGGAATAGGTAGTAAGTTACTGAAGGCTGTAAAGAGTTTTTATGAGGATAGTGAGGCTCAGGTTAGGGTGTGTAGGAGAGAGGGAGATTACTTCCCGGTAAAAGTAGGTCTTAGACAGGGATGTGTGATGTCACCATGGTTGTTTAATATATTTATAGATGGGGTTGTAAAAGAAGTAAATGCTAGGGTGTTGGGGAGAGGGTGGGATTAAATTTTGGAGAATTAAATGCAAAATGGGAGTTGACACAGTTACTTTTTGCTGATGATACTGTGCTTATGGGAGATTCTAAAGAAAAGTTGCAAAGGTTAGTGGACGAGTTTGGGAGAGTGTGTAAAGGTAGAAAGTTGAAAGTGAACATAGATAAGAGTAAGGTGATGAGGGTATCAAACGATTTAAATAAAGAAAAATTGGATATCACATTGGAGAGAGGATTATGGAAGAAGTAAATGTTTTCAGATATTTGGGAGTTGATGTGTCAGCGGATGGATTTATGAAGGATGAGGTTAACCATAGAATTGATGAAGGAAAAAGGTGAGTGGTGCATTGAGGTATCTGTGGAGACAAAAACGTTATCCATGGAGGCAAAGAAGGGAATGTACGAAAGTATAGTGGTACCAACACTCTTATATGGGTGTGAAGCATGGGTTGCAAATGCTGCAGCGAGGAGGAGGCTGGAGGCAGTGGAGATGTCCTGTCTAAGGGCAATGTGTGGTGTAAATATTATGCAGAAAATTCGGAATGTGGAAATTAGGAGAAGGTGTGGAGTTACTAAAAGTATTTGTCAGAGGGCTGAAGAGGGGTTGTTGAGGTGGTTTGGTCATTTAGAGAGTGGATCAAAGTAGAATGACTTGGAGAGCGTATAAATCTGTAGGGAAGGAAGGCGGGGTAGGGGTCGTCCTAGAAAAGGTTGGAGGGAAGGGGTAAAGGAGGTTTTGTGGGCGAGGGCTTGGACTTCCAGCAAGCATGTGTGAGCGTGTTAGATAGGAGTGAATGGAGACGAATGGTTTGGGACATGACGATCTGTTGGAGTGTGAGCAGGGTAACATTGTGTGAAGGGATTCAGGAAACCAGTTAATTGATTTAGTTGGACTTGAGTCCTGGAAATGGGAAGTACAATGCCTGCACTTTAAAGGAGGGTCTGAGATAGTGACAGCTGGGAGGGACTTTTCTCAGCTGTCGTATCTGAGCTCCTCTGCAAAGACAGTGATTATGTATGAGTGTGGTGAAAGTGTTGAATGATGATGAAAGTTTTTTTCTTTGGGGATTTTCTTTCTTTTGGGTCACCCTGCCTCGGTGGGAGACGGCCGACTTGTTGAAAAAAAAAAAAAAAAAAAAAATATATATATATATATATATATATATATATATATATATATATATATATATATATACTAGGAATTCCCAAGAGCAGGCAAAATATTCACAAACACTGATATATATATATATATATATATATATATATATATATATATATATATATATATATATATATATATATATATATATATATATATATATATATATATATATATATATATATATATATATATATATATATATGACAGCAGCTTCTTGGTGGACGAATTTGGAAGGGTATTTAAAGAAGGAAATTAAAAGTGAACATAGGAAAGAGGAAAGTGATGAGGGTAAGAAAAGATTTAAGCAATGCAAGAGTGAATATCAGACTGGAGGGAGGGAGTATGGAGAAGTGAATGTGTGGAGATATTTGGAAGTGGACTTGTCAGCAGATGACTCTATGAAGGACGAGGTGAATCACAGAACTGACGAAGGGAAAGGTGAGTGGTGCACTGAGGCACCTGTGGAGATAAAGAACGTTATCCTAGAGGCAAAAAGGAGAAAATATGAGAGTATTGCGGTACCGACACTCTTATATGGGTGTGAAGCATGGGGTTGTGAATGTTGCAACATGGAGGAGGTTGAAGGTAATGGAGATGTCGTGTCTGAGGGAACTGTGTGGTGAATATGATGCAGAGAATTCGTAGCTTGGAGATTAGAAGGTGGTGCAGCATTACTAAAAGTATTATCCAGAGGGGTTGTTCAGGTGGTTCAGAAATTTAGAGAGAATAGAACAAAATAGAATAACTTGGAAGGCGTATAAATCTGTTGTGGAGGGAAAATGGGGTAGGGTCGTCCTAGGAAAGCTTGGAGGAACGGGGTAGAGGAGGTTTTGTGTGCAAGGGGCTTAGACATCCAGCAAGCGTGTGTGAAAGTCTTAAACAGGAATAGAGGCAAGTGGTTCTCTCTATATTCACCAGGTCTGTAATTTCGCCTGCCTGGAAAGGGGCCGTTAGTGTACAGCAATATGCATGGGATTTGAAAAGAATCATCATTGGCTTGGCGTCCCTAGTTTTGAAGGTTCTCATTATCCATCCTATCATTTTCTAGCAGATGTGATAGAAACATTGTTGTGACATTTGAAAGTGAGATTCTCTGACATTATCACTCCCAGGTCCTTTACATTAGTTTTTCACTCTATTCTGTGATTGGAATTTGTTTTATACTCCTATCCAGTTTTAATTTCCTCGAGTTTTCCATAGCGGAGTAAATGAAAGTTGTCTTCACTGAAGTTCGTATTGCTTTCTGAAGTCCATTTAAAGACTTGGTTAATATCCGCTTGGAGATTTGCAGTGTCCTTAATGGATGACACTGTTATGCAAATTCTGGTATCATCAGCAAAGGAGGACACGGTGCTGTGACGTACATCTCTGTCTATATCAGATATGAGGATGAGGAACAGGATGGGGGCGAGTACTGTGCCTTGTGGAACAGAGCTTTTCACTGTAGCCGCCTCTGACTTAACTCTGCTTACTATTACTCTTTGTGTTCTATTTGTTACCAAGTTATAGATCCATCTACCCATTTTCCTGTTATTCCTTTATATTCTAAGCTATGTTTAAGCTACCCCACTACTCTCCTCTATCCTATATAATGTAGTGCCACTATTATAGTGAATAACAATTCAATACTCCTTGCATAATGACGTATCATTTGCATTATAACAACCAATCCGAACCAACATCGCAATTAGCGGGACATGAATAAATAATGAGTGAACTACAATGAGTAATAAGCCAGAGGTAACAGTGACATAACAATCATTCATAGTAGACTGTATAATGAATAACAGGAACCGGTCATAATAACTGATGATAAGGATTTTTTGATTGATCGGTTAATGGAGTAAAGCCTGTCTACTAAGCGAGGGCCATTAAAGCTGCCTGCGACCTGCTGACCGTCACTAAAGAATACTTTAATACCTAAAACAGTGATTAAAGTAAACTAACAGTGTATATACACTGAGAGGTGCGCCCCTCTGTGTATATACACTGAGACGTGCGCCCCTCTGTGTATATACACTGAGAGGTGCGCCCCTCTGTGTATATACACTGAGACGTGCGCCCCTCTGTGTATATACACTGAGACGTGCGCCCATCTGTGTATATACACTGAGACGTGCGCCCCTCTGTGTATATACACTGAGAGGAGCACACCTGTGTATATACAATGAGAGGGCCACACCTGTGTATATACAATGAGAGGGGCACAAGCTAGCGCTCTTGCTTCACGCACGGAGGGCCCTGGTTCAATTCCCGGCGGGGCCGAAACATTTCGAAGTGTTTCGTTACACACACACACACACACATACATACAACAGGCCTAGTGTCTAATCGACATGTGCCTAGGACAAAATGGTAACTAACTAACAATGAGAGGGGCACACCTGTGTATATACAATGAGAGGGGCACACCTGTGTATATACAATGAGAGGGGCACACCTGTGTATATACAATGAGAGGGGCACACCTGTGTATATACAATGAGAGGGGCACACCTGTGTATATACAATGAGAGGGGCACACCTTTGTATATACAGAGGGCACACCTGTGTATATACAATGAGAGGCACACCTGTGTATATACAATGAGAGGGGCACACCTATGTATATACAGAGGGGCACACCTGTGTATATACACTGAGGGGGACACACCTGTGTACATACAATGAGAGATATACACATTAAAGTATTCATATACTGAGGAATGTACGTTTATCAGTGTATATACACTGAGAGAAACATTTCCGGTGAATATACACAGGGAGATATATCTTCTGATATATATATATATATATATATATATATATATATATATATATATATATACCATGTAGGTGTATACATACAGATGCCACGTCTCGGTGTATATACACTTGGAAATATATCTCTCAGTATATATACACTGAGGAATATACGTACACATCTTTGCGTATATACATACTAAGGGATACTTATCGGTGTATATACCCTGAGATACACATCTCTGGTAATATACAGAAATACGCATCTCTCAGTATATATACACAGAGATACGTACTTCGTGGTATATATGCAGATACACACCTGCCAGTGTACATGTACTAAAAAATACACTTCACGCAGTGTATATGAGCTGACATATACACACCTCTCAGTGTATATACATAGATACACATCTCTCACCATATATACACTGAAAAAATGGTTGATTTCTTGTTAAATGCGTTACAAGTCTATCTACTACACGATGTTCATTAAGGCTACATGTCACCCGTTCACCACCAGACAAGAATAATTTAATACATAAAATAGTGTATATATACCTCACAGTGTATATACACTGACACACCTCACGGTGTATATACACTGACACACCTCACAGTGTATATACACTGACACACCTCACAGTGTATATACACTGACACACCTCACGGTGTATATACACTGACACACCTCAGTGTATATACACTGACACACCTCACAGTGTATATACACTGACACACCTCAGTGTATATACACTGACACACCTCACAGTGTATATACACTGACACACCTCACGGTGTATATACACTGACACACCTCACAGTGTATATACACTGAGATAAACCTCACAGTGTATATACACTGAGATACACCTCACAGTGTATATACACTGAAATACACCTCAGTGTATATACACTGAGATACACCTCACAGTGTATATACACTGAGATACACCTCACAGTGTATATACACTGAGATACATCTCACAGTGTATATACACTGAATACACCTACAGTGTATATACACTGAATACACTCACAGTGTATATACACTGAGATACACCTCACAGTGTATATACACTGAATACACCTCATGATATACACTGAATACACCCAGTGTATATACACTGAGATAACCTACTGTATATTGAGATACACCTCACAATGTATATACACTGAGATACACCTCACAGTGTATATACACTGAGATAAACCTCACAGTGTATATACACTGAGATACATCTCACAGTGTATATACACTGAGATACACCTCACAGTGTATATACACTGAGATACACCTCACAGTGTATATACACTGAGACACATCTCACAGTGTATATACACTGAGATACACCTCACAGTGTATATACACTGAGACATACACCTTGCAGTGTATATATCTTTAAGTCAATATTAGTTAATATACCATTAGAAACCAATATAACACTTAAACCAATCTAATACATAACACTCAAGCATTAACTAGTCTTAACCATGCAATTAATTACCTTAATTAAGCAACATTAATCTACTATAACTATAGCAACATTAACTACCTTAACTATGCAATGTAACTACCTTACATGCAACATTAACTCCTTAACTATGCAACATTAACTAACTTAATGTGACATTAACTACCTTAACTATGCAACATTAACTACCTTAACTATGCAACATTAACTACCTTAACTATGCAATATTAACTACCTTAATTATGCAACATTAACTAACTTAACTGTGTGACATTAACTATCTTAATTATGCATCATTAACTATCTTAATTATGCAACATTAACTACCTTAACTATGCAACATTAACTATCTTAACTATGCAACATTAACTACCTTAATTATGCAACATTAACAACCTTAACTATGCAACATTAACTACATTAACAACCTTAACTATGCAACATTAACTACCTTAACCCTGCAACATTAACTACCTTAACTATACAACATTAACTATCTTAATTATGCAACATTAACTACCTTAACTATACAACATTAACTACCTTAACTATCTTAACTATGCAACATTAACTACCTTAACTATACAACATTAACTACCTTAACTATACAACATTAACTACCTTAACTATACAACATTAACTACCTTAACTATACAACATTAACATTAACTTCCATTAACACTTAACTACTTAATATATCAACATTAACTACCTTAACTATGCAACATTAACTACCTTAACTATGCAACATTACTCTTAACTATGCAACATTAACTACCTTAACTATGCAACATTATCTTAACTATGCAACATTAACTACCTTAACTATGCAACATTAACTACCTTAGCTATGCAACATTAAATACCTTAACTATGCATCATTAACTACCTTAACTGTGCAACGTTAACTACCTTAACCATGCAACGTTAACTACCTTAATTATGCAACTTTAACTAATTTAATTATATAACGTTAACTACCAGCCTACCATTAACTACCAGCCTACCATTAACTACCAGCCTACCATTAACTACCAGCCTACCATTAACTACCAGCCTACCTAACTAACAGCCTGGTTGATCAGACCCTGATTCACCACGAGACCTGGTCTCAGACTGAGCCGCGGGGGCGCTCACCCCCGAAACCCTCTCCAGGTAAACCTTAATTGTGCAATATAACTACCTTAATTATGCAACATAAACTACCTTAATTATTCAACATTACCTTAATTATGCAACATTAACTACTTTAATTATGCAACTTTAATTATGGTTGATCGGATTCTGATCCCCCGCGAGACCTGGTGATGACCGGGCCTCGGGGGCGTTGACCCCCGGAACAACCTCCTGGTAGACTCCAGGTATACCTTATCCAACATTCATTAACCTAAATATGCAACATTAACTACCTTAACTATGCAACGTTAACTACCTTAACTACACAACATTAACTACCTTAACTATGCAACTTAACTACCTAACTAACAACATTAACTACAATTAACTATGCACTTAACTACCTAACTACACAACATTAACTACTTAACTATGCAACTTAACTACCTAACTACAAACATTAACTACCTTAACTATGCAACTAACTACCTTAACTACACACATTAACTACTAACTAACATTAACTACCTTAACTATACAACATTAACTACCTTAACTATACAACATTAACTACCTACAACAACATTAACTACAATAACTATGCAACATTAACTACCTTAACTATGCAACATTAACTACCTTAACTATGCAACATTAACTACCTTAACTATGCAACATTAACTACCTTAACTATGCAACATTAACTACCTTAACTACACAACATTAACTACCTTAACTATGCAACATTAACTACCTTAACTATGCAACATTAATCTTAACTATGCAACATTAACTACTTTAATATGCAACATTACTACTTAACTACAACATTAACTACTCTTAACTATGCAACATTAACTACCTTAACTATGCAACATTAACTACCTTAACTATGCAACATTAACTACTCTTAACTATGCAATTAACTACTTAACTATCAACATTAACTATCTTAACTATGCAACATTAACTAACCTTAACTATGCAACATTAACTACCTTAACTATGCAACATTAACTACCTTAACTATGCAACATTAACTACACATTAACTATCTTAACTATGCAACATTAACTACCTTAACTATGCAACATTAACTACCTTAACTATGCAACATTAACTACCTTAACTATGCAACATTAACTACCATAACTATGCAACATTAACCACTTGATGCAACATTAACACGTTTCACTCAACTCATCTATGTCAATTTTCAATATCAACTCACACTGAGCCTATTTTAATTTTCCCCAATATTTTGAGAACACAGACCACTCAAAAATTTGTTGTGTTGATGTTTGAGTTTGTAAGAATTTTGTTCTATTTAATGAAGCCTTTTAAGAGACATTACATTACGTAGTCAATAATAATGAACTAGAAAATAATGTTGTGGTATTTTGACTATAGTATATAGTATTGTGGTATATTCAGTATAGTATACAGTATTGTGTTATATTCACAATAGTATATAGTATTGTGGTATATTCACTATAGTATACACTATTGTGGTATATTCACAATAGTATATAGTATTGTGGTATATTCACTATAGTATACAGTATTGTGGTATATTCACTATAGTATATAGTACTGTGGTATATTCATTATAGTATATAGTATTTTGGTATATTCACTATAGTATACAGTATGTAGTATATTCACTATTGTATATAGTACTGTGGTATATTCATAGAGTATATAATATATTCACTATAGTATATAGTATTGTGGTATATTTACTATAGTATATAGTACTGTTTATTTCACTACAGTATATGGTATATTCACTATATTTTATATTACAGTAGAGTATATTCATAAATTCACATAAGTATATAGTATTGTGGTATATTTACTATAGTTTATAATGTATTCGCTATAGTATAGTGGTATACTCACTATAGTATATTCACAGTAGTAGAGGTATATTCACTAACACTCGACCAAGAGTCATGTGCTAGCGAATATTCAAATGTGATTTTTTTTTAAAATTCAGTGCAGCAGAATCATTAATAAAATAATAAAACAGCGAACCAGACCTTTAAAAGTCATTGTTTTTTTCTGGACCACTGTAAGGTCAGTGTTTAAAGATAACTCTATAGTTAACTTAAATATAACTGTTTAACCTTTCTGGACCACTGTAAGGTCAGTGTTTAAAGATAACTCTATAGTTAACTTAAAATATAACTGTTTAACCTTTCTGGACCACTGTAAGGTCAGTGTTAAAGATAACTCTATAGTTAACTTGAAGTAACTAATGTCTTAAATAATAATATAACATTTTTATACAATAATTTCATAAATAAGATAAGGTATGATAGTATATACTTTATATGTATACGAAGTAAATAAGTTTAAATATAATTTATAAATGAGAGTAATAACCTATAAGTCATTCCACGATGAATAACGATAATACAGTCCTGTATAGCTGTGTATAAGCTTATTGTGATGTGACAGATGTTTTTTTCTATAATATTTATATATGATGACTGGAATAGCAAAGTTTTGGAGTGAATTTTAATTTTTGTAACAGTTCACAGTATTTTAATTAAACAAGAAAGGTTCACTAATATGTAAACATCTCAGTGTGAATGTATTAGGAAATACACACTTACAGGAGTATATATACTGAAATATACACACTTCAGTGAATATTAATTATCTTTGATGCTTCACTATCCCTGAAGCATCAAAAGGTAATTACGGAAATATGCATTGTGTTTCTTTAGTTAGTATACATATGTATATATACATATACTGTATGATACATACATAATAAACGTATTGGATTATGTTTTTTGCTGTATTAGATTACTAGTGCTTATAAGGTAAATAATGTATTACAATTACCTTGTTACTCTGTTGTAATATTAGTAACAAAATATTTTGTCCAGTTATTGTTTGAGTGATGTATGGATGGGAGGTTAGGGAGTAGGAGGAAGAGGAAGAGGCAGAGAAGAGGAGGCTGAAGGAGGGTGTAAAATATTCATATATACTTACGATGTGTAACATCATGTTAGAAGGCTGGGAGGTATATGAGACGTGTAGATATGGACCCATGTGGACCTCCTGCACCACTACACTGTGTTCTCATCACTCGAGCACATCACTGCGCCTTCACCACATCACTACACCTTCACCACATCACTTAACCACCACTACACTGCACATCCACAATATATTTATTGAGCACCAACGTCTCAGGAATGCCCAGCCTAGATAGACTTGGCCTCCTTCAGGTCTCGCACTCGCATCATCTTACGATCTATATCTCCTTTTCCAAGGCTCTCACCGAGCTATTATCACGCACACGCTTTCCGAGACAACAACTGCAGTAGCAGAGCGCATCCTGGGGCCTTTCTCATTCACTAGTACTGAAAAGTGAGTGAAAAAAGTGAGAAAATGGTCCCATCAGCCTGGCCTATTCCGAGCATCTTCCATTCAGTGTCGTCTGCTCAGTGTGGACACGCGCAAACGCACTTCTGGCCCGTATATCAGCATCCTTATATGTTGAATACTATCTCTGATGGGCACTTCGCCTCACTCACTACTACTCGCACTTTACTATCCACTTACAGACTATCCGTATACAATAATATCTCCACCATAGTCGCCCATGAGGGCATTTCTAATACCAGAAAATGTCTCCGATTGAAATAAGTCAATGACTTTTTTTTTTTGGTTATCCTAGGTAATTTACACATATGTTACTATGTATGATAATTTGTGTAACTATTTGTGTGTACCTGTACCTGAATGAACTTACTTCCATTAAAGGCACCGGAATTCACTATTAAAATGTAGTGGAAATGAATGGGGAAAGAGGAGCCAGTATTCATAATGTCTCTCACAGTTGCTGGGAGATGACGATGATGATTATAATTATAATAATCCCATCATAACTTTAAATATTACTGCAACTAACCCCCCCAGGGAGAGTCCTTGATACCGGTGAGGGAGGGGGCTCTTGATTTTAGGAATTGAACCTGTTCTCCCTTCCTTGAATCGAACTTGCATGCCTTCCATTATCCCCAAGCGTTGCATGACCCCTACAGGTTTACCGCTCCCCATAAATGTAATAATAATAATGCGACTTCGTCATCCGAACACTTGAAGAATGTGTCAGCTAGGGGTTGAGACACGGGGGGGTAAACAGTGGTCAGCTGACTGGCTCAGGAGCAGCGGTGTGTCTCATTATGTCCTCACATACGCCCCTCCACGCCCTCATCTCTCACTACTTCTGAGAGAACCAGTCGGGTGATGTGTCCAGCTTAAGCTGGGGAATGCGTCAAGCTTGAGTGTAAGGAGAGAAGCTTGATATATAGCCATGAGTGAGCGGGATTATTCTCCGCTGAGTTCAGCGTGTGTCAGAGCTCTCAGTGACAAGCTCTATGACAAGAGGAAAGCCGCCGCCCTCGAAATTGAAAAGTAATATCTAGATCCTTTTCAGTGCTATTTTTGACAGTTATTAAACTTAAGGGCTTTTTTGAGCTTTTCGATAGAGTATTATGTGCATTTTCCAATATTAATTTGGTTGTGAAATAGGCGCAGTTATATTTGACGTCTAACTTTTTTTGGGTTATACTGGGTAATTGACATATTTTAAACTGTGTTTGATAATTGTACTTATGTGTTCCTGTATCTAAATAAATTTAATGTTTTTTTTTATTTACTAACCTACCTTAAGGAACCCAGCCTATCCTGACCAAACTTAACCCTACCAAAAGGCTGCAGTCAGAATGATAACAAATTCCCACTCTAGACAGCATACCCCACCAATATTCAGAAGCCTAAGACTACTCACCGTAAAGAACATTCATACTTATTCTTGTGCCTACTACATACATAAAACTCTACACTCTAATATAAACCCTCCGCTCAAAATTCTCCTCACCAACTTTAATAGGACCCATGACCACAACACAAGACACAGATCACTTTTTGATATACCCCATGTCCATATCAACCTATGTAAAAATTCTATGCACATAAAGGGCCCCAGAATCTGGAATTCATTACCAGTAAATACTAAAATAACCTTGTCTGAAAATCATTTTAAGACTCTTCTCAAAAACCACCTACTCACCCTAAACTAAATACTCATGCTGTAAATTACTTTAAAAAATGCTCAATGTTATTTTCCTTAAGATAATTTCAATTTTTACTATTACATTACCATCCTACAAAACACTTATTACAATGTAATATCATCCTATTGTAATTTGAACAATCTAATATTTAAATAAAACAAACTCAATCAATTTCTCTAATATTATGTTCACAGTCTATAAGCCATTAGATTAAGCTGCCCATAATGCCATGGCATGTCAGTGGCTCTCCTTGCACTTCAGTTTATGATTGTAATTAAAAAACCTATGTAAACTTGCAATGAAATAAATATTTGAATTTGACTAGAAGTTATTCTAGGCTGCATCTGGTTGGGTTTGTTAGGTTTTGTTTTAGGCCCAGATTATAACTATGTCCAGTGCACATCTTGTTTAATAATGAAGAATTTACATAATAAAATGCACGATCCTCCTGAATCAAATATTAACATTTTTTAATGATTTTATCGTATGAGATTGTAGTCTAACATTAGTTGATTCTGTTTTTTTTAGTATGAAGTCATATTATGAGTTTACATTGTCAGTGTCTGGCTGAGCTCCAAACGAGGGCCGTTCGATCCAGTGGTGAAATTCGACGTGCTCACCTGTTGTCATGTTCACCTGACATGGTCTTTTAGTACTGTTGGGCGATCCTGGACAGTTAGACATGAATAGACAGCAGTCCCGATGCGAGATTTTTGGGTTATCTGGGTACTGGTTAAACGAAGAAATCTTATCTTATCTTAGTAACTTGTGTAAAAATTTTACCTAGGATAGCCCAGTAAAGTCAAACACTCTGACTTATTTCTATTTATTGGCATACATAGGAGTATGAATAAAGTATAAATAATAAGGACCCCAACATAGACATGGCACTTTTCTGGGGAGATAAAATGTTTTCAAATTATGAACTTAGAGGGTTAGTACCAGAAAAAACCAGTGGAGTCTGCAGCATCAGGGACTGTCTTGTTTATATTGGGATCCTTTAATCCTCTTCCCCAGGAAACTACCCAAAATAGTCTCCTAACACCCAGGTACCTACTTACTGCTAGATATGCCCTGTATCTCGCCCACAGTGTGTGAGCTGAGGACACTATTATCCAAGCCACTAGCTGAACAAAATTGCTCTGAATTTTTTAAAAGAGTAACGAAATCATCAAAGTGAGCCATTGAAGAATTCGAACAATGCTATTGAACTATAATAAAATTATACTACCAAAGTTACAGTATGTGGAACTAACATATGATAAAAGTCATTCTTTAATATTGCAAATTAAATCAATCAATCCATTTCAAACAAAATAACTAGTAGAATATCAAAGAATCTGCCCTGAAAGTGTTCAGTTTTGTACTTAATTTGCAGTCTAGTAGATCTCTTCCCCACCTGTTCACCTCAGACATTTATAGATTTAAATGAAAATAAGTCACGCTGATATATTAGGTTATCATAGATTCAGTATGCATAATTTATCACTAGTGTATGCTTACCATTTATGTTCTCATTGAAAACTTTGTATAAATTTATTATTGTGTATTAAATCATGTCCATTTACCCTGAATAAAGCATGTCTATAAACATCCATGGTCCAAGTCACTTCAGCCTTCTACCAGTTGATATAATAATATTGCTGAACCAAATTTAGTTTTCAAGATTAGTTTTTGCTCGAGAACACAAGAATGAAGGAATACTTTGGTAGGTGTATTGGCCCATGCTAGGCAGGTTCAACACCCACACACTCATGTATCCATCAAACCTACATTTAAAGCCGCTCAAAGAACCCTAATAATAATAATAATATAATAATAGTATATAGTAATTTTTATTGTTGACTATGTAAGATACATTTGTGTATTAATTACATTACGTATATGCCAAAAGCCCCTAGTATGCAGGGCATTGGGCAGACTTAAATTAACTTAGACTAAATTGTAAAATTTGTGATAGATAAATATAAGGTGAGTATTTAAGCTGATTGACATAGTTTTGTACTTGTCTTCATTATAATTAATTAAATCAGATTAAACAATTAACAATAATAATAAATAATAAAGTGGTTGATAATTTAATATAGTTCATAAGTTATAAAGTTTGAAATAAGTTGAATATCAATTTATTGTAGTTATGTGACAACAATAGAGATAAAATTTAAAATTATCATTAGTTTTGTTATATAATGTAAGTGTTGGAATATATTAGATATTAAGTTTTCTTCATTATTGTTCATTATCATCTGACTTGAATAGTCAGTTCTAGATTATTCATTTGAATGGTGATTGACAATTGGGTGAGAAGGTTTTTGCTCGTTGAATGGGGTACGGTAGGGTTTCCAGGCAGGTTGAATCAAATTTGTCCATCAATTACATTTAGGTCAGGAACATGAGATATCTCATTGTCTGACGTTTTTGGCTATCCTAGGTAATTTACATATGTTAAACTATGTACGATAATGTGTATCTGTACTTAAATACACTTACTTATATGACAATAATATCTATCATTCTATTGCCAAACTGGTACTTCCATATACTTACTGTAGTGAAGCAATTCTTAAGCTAATTTGCAGTATCAGAAGGTAAGATGTAAGGTTCATTTATTTTGGAAGAGGGTTTTTCAAATACGGACAGAGTACTGTATATACAGTATTTTAAATCTATTAAAATTATATATTTGCTTGGAGGCATTATACTATTCTTATTTAGGTTGCAGAATATTACTCTTCTGTTTCCTTGGAGAGAGAGGCCTAGTGTACACTTCTTTCCGTATCCTTTTTTTTTATAGAGTTATCTGACCAAGTCTTTGGTGGCCCATGTTTTGTTTGGATTTTTGTGGACAGTTCATATTGTACTAATGTAATGTTTTGTAATATTGAGGAAGCTCTCTATTCCAGAACTTTTATATATTATATTTGAGATTGCTTTCCAATTTGCTTGTTTAATGGAATCAGTAAAATCGTTAAATAATGCATCATTCTGGATTCAGGAGGTAATTTTTTTTTTATTTCAAGAGGAATTTTTGAAATGTTAGAGATGGAAAAAGTGTTCTGCTTGGGATGTACCTGAATTTAGAGGTGCTGTTATATTGGTGTTAATATTGTCTTGAAAGATGAGGTGAACCATAGAATTGTTGAGGAAAACAAGGTGGTGGTGGAATCCATGGAGGCAAAAAGGAAAATGTATAAAAGTATAGTGGTGCCAACACTCTTATATGGGTGTGAAGCTTGGGTTGTAAGTGCTGCAGCGAGGAGGAGGCTGGAGGCTGTGGAGATGTTGTGTCTGAAGGCAATGTGTGGTGTAAATATTATGCAGATAATTTGTAGTATGGAGATTAGGAGGAGGTGTAGGGTATTATTCAGAGGGCTGAGGAGGGGTTGTTGAGGTGGTTTGGACATTTAGAGAGGATGGAGCAAAATAGGATGACTTGGAGGGTGTATATAAATCTGTAGTGGAGGGAAGGCGGGGTAGGGGTCATCCTAGGAAAAGATGGATGGAGGGATAAAGGAGGTTTTGTATACAAGGAGTTTGGACATTCAGCAGATGTTTGTGAGTTTGTTAGATAGAATCGAGTGAAGGCAAGTGGTTTTTTTTTGTGACAGTTTTTCTTGGAATGTGAGCAAGGTAACATTTATGAAGGGATTTAGGGAAATTGGTTAGCAGGATTTGAGTCCTCATGGAAAGTACTATGCTTGTACTCTGAAGGAGGGGTGGTGATAAAGCAGTTTGGAGGGGCATCTGAACTAAGGAAGCTTGACTTATGGTGATACTAAACATAATAAAAATATGAATGAATGGTTCAGAGAACCGACGACTTATGACTGCTTGTTTGTATTAAACTGTATATTTAAGTCCAATTAATGCTACAGTAATGACTTATCAGTGCATGATTATGGAATAATCACCAAAATGATAATTACATAGAATAATTACCTGTTTGTAATAACCTATTTGTAACTACAGAAGCAGAGCTATGCTTGTGGTGTCCCGTCTTCATTAATTTGTTCATCATATAATTTCTTACAATTTCTAGTGGGTGAAGTACTTACTACTATTCGTCCTTTTGTAATTTATTTCATTGATCTACCACTCTGTGAAGAAAAATTTCTTAATATTCCTTCTGTTCCACTGTTTTCTCAATTTACAACTGTGGCCTCTTGTTATCCATGTTGCAGGTACAAAACAAAAAAATCCTTTTTATCTTTCATGTTCTTTTATGACTCTGTATGGGGTTATCATGTCCTTTCTTTAAACTTACTTAGCTCTTACAATGTAACTTTTGCATCTAGCTATGTGTACATGATCAGCTGATACTCCCATCAGAAAACTGTTACAAAGATTATTATTCTTCTTATAACAAACCGTCCAGTACTGAATGAGGCTTCATTTAGTGCTCATTTAGCAGGAGCTTTGCACCTGCTAACTGAGCACTAAGTGAAGCCTCGTTCAGATTACCTTTTCAGTCTTACTGTAGCTGTACAAGTCTTGCTATTCTTCTGAGCAGGTAACAGTTTGTTCTACTTACTGCACAAACTCTACATGTATGTTTATTGGTAACACTTCTATGAATGTTCAGTTTGTTCACATCAGACTTTCGGCCACTTTCTGTAACACATTCACCACTTTTAAGCATATTTAACACATTCATTTTCTTCAACATTGTTATAGATTCATGTGTATTCTTGGCATCAGTAGTATTCCTCGTGTGTGCCAGGGTGATAGGGTGATGAAAATTTTCAAATTTATTTTGTAGACATGGAGTGAGGGACAAGACACTTCCAGAATGCAGTTGTGGGTGCTGTTAATGGTCAATGAGAGGGCTTCCCAGGTCCAACCAAACTAGGTTGGAAGGGAAAGTATGCTACAGTGCATAATATAGAAATATTGTGTGCATTGTAGCTTAATGCCATGAAAATCTCTGACCCATTATACAAAAATTTTGTGTTGACTAATTTTTTAAAGATTTACATTATGTAATACAGTACATTACTAAATAATTCAGCATTACTTAATTTTTTGCTTTGCAGATTTTGGAATTATAACAAAATCACATTACACATACGTGATTACAAATATGTAAAAATACCATAGTGAGGCACAGGTTAGAGTATGTAGGCGAGAGGGAGATTATTTCCCAGTAAAAGTAGGCCTTAGACAAGGATGTGTGATGTCACCATGGTTGTTCAATATATTTATAGATGGAGTTGTAAGAGAAGTGAATGCTCAGGTGTTGGCAAGAGGTGTGGGGTTAAAAGATAAAGAATCTAACACAAAGTGGGAGTTGTCACAGTTGCTCTTTGCTGATGACACTGTGCTTTTGGGAGATTCTGAAGAGAAGTTGCAGAGGTTGGTGGATGAGTTTGGTAGGGTATGTAAAAGTAGGAAATTAAAAGTGAATATTGGAAAGAGTAAGGTGATGAGGATAACCAAAAATTTAGGTAATGGAAGATTGAATATCAGATTGAAAGGAGAGAATATGGAGGAGGTGAATGTATTCAGATATTTGGGAGTGAACGTGTCAGCAGATGGGTCTATGAAAGATGAGGTGAATCATAGAATTGACGAGGGGAAAATGGTGAGTGGTGCACTGAGGAGTCTGTGGAGACAAAGAACTTTATCCATGAAAGCAAAGAGGGGAATGTATGAGAGTATAGTTATACCTATGCTCTTGTATGGGGGTGAGGCATGGATGGTGAATGTTGCAACAAGAAGGCTGGAGGCAGTAGAGATATCATGTCTGAGGGCAGTGTGTGGTGTGATTGTAATGCAGAGAATCCATAGTTTGGAAATTAGGAGGAGGAGGAGCAGGATTACCAAAACTATTATCCAGAGGGGTTATTGAGATGGTTTGGATATGTAGAGAGGATGGGACGAAATATAATGACTTAGAGTGTATAAATCTGTAGTGGAGGGAAGGCAGGGTAGGGGTCAGCCTAGGAAAGGTTGGAGGGAGGGGGTAAAGGAGGTTTTGTGTGCGAGGGGCTTGGACTTCTGCCAAGCGTCCGGGAGCGTGTTAGATAAGAACAAATGGAGACAAATGTTTTTTAGGACTTG
The DNA here is from genome assembly GCA_009830355.1 of Cherax destructor. Lineage (NCBI taxonomy): Eukaryota > Metazoa > Arthropoda > Malacostraca > Decapoda > Parastacidae > Cherax > Cherax destructor. The sequence goes on along the minus strand of WNWK01005502.1, from coordinate 73,037 downwards.
ATGTGCTGTTGGCGTCCAGCCGGCAAGCTGGACTTGAGTTCTGGAGATGGGAAGTACAGTGTCTGCACTCTGAAGGAGGGGTTGTTAATGTTGCAGTTTTATAAGTGTAGTGTAAGCATGCCTCTGGCAACAAGACAGTGATGGAGTGAATGATGATGAAAGTTTTTCTTTGTCGGGCCACCCTGCTTTGGTGGAAAGGTTGATGTGTTAATAAAAAAAAAACAGTGAAAATAGGAAATAAAACCTGAGCACTTTCATGTGCTCACACACATCTTCAGAGGACTAGGAAGAAGAGGCAAGAGAAGTGTTATATCAAGGTGTAATGTACTAGAAAGAAATTGCATGTTATGTACTGTTGCAGGATGGTGAAGGATTTTTCGTTGGTTGATAATCAAGAGCAGATCAGACGACTTATTCGGGTCCTGGAGGAATTTGCCATGTCCCACAACCCCCACACACGGAAAGGAGGACTCATAGGACTTGCAGCTGTTGCTATTGGACTTGGAACTAGGGTAATCCATCATCTATCATTAAATATAAATATCGTTCTGCAGATTTGTGAATGAATAAAAATTGCTGTACTTTTTTGTGATAAATTGTAATACAGTGGACCCCTGGTGTTCGTCAGCTTGAAACTCGCCCTTTTATGTAAGTGTATTTTTTTTTAATGCTTTTATAAGTGTATTTTTGGGGGTCTAAAAGGACTAGTCTACTTTACATTATTCCTTATGGTAATAAATTCGTTTGGTAATGGCACTTGAACAGCATTCTGGAACAAAAAAATAACGAAAACCGGGGGTCCACTGTACTGGAGTGAGAGACATAACAGAGTTTTGTTCAAGAATCCTATATGTTATACAGGGTGTTCCAGAAATCTAGACTCAGAGAAAAAACACAAAATTTACACTTCAAACCTGAACATCGATTCCACTTTTGATTGGTATAGTGAAGAATGAGAGTAATTTAATTCCTAAAATTTATGACACCTACGTTTGAAATGTGTGTTTATCCTTTTAAGAATATAGAGTAGTATTGATATTTCCCATGGGTCCAGACTTTTAGATAGGATGTGGTTTTGAAAATGATTTTACTACTGTAATAAGAGATACAGTGGACCCTCGGTTTTCATACAGCTCCCAACTCGAACAATTATGTAAGTGTATTTTTGTAAGCGCTTTTGTAAGTGTATTTTTGGGGGGTCTGAAACGGACTAATCTAATTTACATTAGTCTTTATGGGAACAAATTCGTTTGGTAATGGCACTCGAACAGCATTCTGGAAAGAATTATCGACAAAAACCGAGGGTCCACTGTATTTAATATTGAAATCTAGCAAATGAATGACACACACTTTCTAAACTTACTCAGTATTATACGCATATTATATATATAATATTTGTATTGTCTGTTTTTGCAGGGTATTGGCCCATATATTCAGGAGCTTGTCAATCCAATTTTGGCTTGCTTCACTGACAGTAATCCTAATGTACGATATTATGCAACAGAGTCCCTTTACAATGTTGTACGAGTATCACGGGGCACTGTCTTGTCTCAATTCAATGATATTTTCACTATCCTCGTTCGTTTGGCTACTGATGCTGACCAGAATGTGAAAAATGGCTCTGAGATGCTTGATAGAATAATGAAGGTATGTTGTTTTTAATGTTTCTTATTGTTAGAGGGGTAATGTATTGTGCAGTAGGTGTTATATGCATTTTAAATAAAGGACATTACAAGATGATCTCTAACAGAATTTGAAGTAAAATTTTTGAATTTTTGGCAGCTATGGTATATAATTTTAAAGTACAGGAGGACCCCACATATACAGCACCATCTTTTCAATGTTCCACATATTCATTAGTTTTCAATTGAGCCATTGTTCATTATTTTTGGTGTTTTTACAGCTTTTCCACTCTTTTTGCCATTTTTGTACAATTGCATATAGGAAGGGCGACCCACACCATATTTTAAGGTAAGTATTGTATGTATTTATTTGTTTTTTCATGCTTATCTGTACTGAGCACTTAATATATGATGGTGTAAACGTGTTATCAGGTGTTTTAGACGCATTCAATAATGGAAAAAAATGCTCTTTTCCACCCGCTGGCGATTTTCGTTTACCGTACAGGGTTGCAAACTTAAAAGTCATACAAATGGGGCCCTCCTGTACTTAGATTGTGGAAATGTGTTATGTAGATTAATAAAAGGTGGCCCATAATGCCATGGCATGATAGTGGCTCTCTTTGCACTTCAGTTCTTGATTGTAATTACAAAATCTCAATGTAAACTTGCAGTGAAATACAAATATTATTATATTATTATTACATGGACCCCGAGTTAAACTTCTCCTGAAGTCTGCTCAAGTGCCATTACACAATTTACTCCTTAAGGAAAATGTCACGTAGGTTAGTCTATTTCTGACCCACAAAAATACACTTCCACAAGCACTGACAATATTATACTTACATAAATGTACGATTTCCGAGGTTTACGAAACTCGGGGGTCCACTGTATTATTATTAGGTGATTAATAGTCTTTCTAATAATGAAGTGAAATGTCAAAAAAGTTTAAGATATGAAATAATTAAAGCCATTTGTTAACACCATTTAGAATCCTTTAGAGGCATGCCATTTTTTCTTGACCTTTAACCCTTTCAGGGTTGGGACCCCTGCTCTCAAACTCTCAGTTTTAAAAATTAAAAAAAAAATTATTTTCTTATGAAATGGTAGAGAATCTTTCTCTGAAAGATAATAAAGCAAAAAGTACAAAATTTGATGGAAAATTGATGAAATTACACTTTTGCGAATTTTGCTGTCAGCAATATTTACTCATTGGCAATTTCGTCCAATTTGAGTCTGATTTAAGGCCAATTCTATTGTTCCTGTTGACCAAATTCTTAACTATTTCTCTAGCATGCCTTCCATTCTATTGATTGAGTACAAGAAACTACCCATTCAACTATTTCAATTACCCAATAAAGTGATCAGAAATTGGTAATTTTGCCAGTTTCACAAAAAATTCTAGAAATCCCAATTTCAAAATAGGGAGCAGAATAAACAATGCAGACATTCCTGGCACTAAACATTTCCTATGTTCATTAATCACATCCCCAGGCCTTTCCTATATTATGCTTGCTTTCCATTTTGAATTTGTATTCACGAGAGAGATATATCATAATCTACACCTGGAAGATTCTGGAGTGACTGGTCCCTAATATCCACACAGAAATCATGCCATACGAAAGTAAAAGACTTGGCAGATGGTGCAACGTACCCTCAGTGAAAAGTAGGGGCGCCACTGGTACACTAAGAGAAAACACAATAAGTGTCCGGGTCCCAAGACTGTTCATCAGCCTCCCACCAGCCATAAGGGGCATTACCAGTAGACCTCTGGTTGCCTTCAAGAGGGAGCTGGACAGATACCTAAAGTCAGTGCCAGATCAGCCAGGCTGTGGTTCGTATGTTGGACTACGTGCAGCCAACAGTAACAGCCTCGTTGATCAGGCCCTGATCCACCGGGAGGCCTGGTCATAGACCGTTCCACGATGACATCGATCCCCGGAATACCCTCCAGGTAGACTCCAGGTAGACAAAAAATAGAATATTATACTGTTATGCAGACTACTGTATTATTGTAATACAGTGGTACTCGATTACGATATTTTGTTCGAGAATGCTGTTCAAGTGCCATTACCAAACGAATTTATCCCTTAAGGAATAATGTAAAATAGACTAGTCCTTTTACACCCCAAAAATATACTTACAAAGCATTTAAAAAATAAACTTACATAAAAGGGCGATTTTGGGACCATCGTAACTCGAGGTACCACTGTATTAATTGTATAAATAATGTCAGTGCATTCCTAAATGCGTATTAGACTGACTAGTATATGGATGTGTAATGGCGTAATTTTTGTACTCTGGAATATCGGCAAAACTCAAACATTTCTGCTACTTTGAGCTCAATTTCAGGCTACTTTCAGTCCTGAAACCAATCAAAATCATGTATATTTCTGTAATATATCTTCCATTCTATCAAATGAGACCAAGAAACCGAGAATACAATATAAAAATCATACTAAAATACACCACAAAGTTGCTGTTTTAATCCAAAAACACAGTTGCAGTTTTTTCCTTATACAGTGGACCCCGAGTTACGAACACCCCGGTTATCGTACAATTATGCAAGTATAATATTGTAAGTGCTTTTGTAAGTGTAATTTTGGGGGTCTGAAATAGACTAACCTACTTGACATTATTTCTTAAGTCAGTAAATTTGTTTGGTAATGGCACTTGAGCAGGCTTCTGGAATGAAGTTTTTGCGTTACTCGGGGTCCACTGTATACTGCATGCTGCAAGATTATATGGAGTACACTTACTGCAGAAACCCATTGTCTCATATCTAGGCCCAAATTTACCACTCACAGCTAATCTGAGTGAGTTGAGCTCATGGCGTAGTACTACGGGACCGACCCGAGCTTCAAAGCCGTAGAACAATGGGACCCACACCAAAAGGGTTAAGAAGCATTGTCGGAACAAAGATAGAGGTTTTCGTGAGTAAACTGTCCCACTGTCTATTGGAAGTGTGTGCTGTCAGGTTGTGATGGCCATGTAGGCCTGTGAGCTGCTAGCAGCAACAGTTAGATTGATCTGGCAGTCATCAAAGAAGTCTGTCCTTGGGCTGAGCTGCAAAGATGGAAGAACCCTCAAAACTGATCACAGGTATAGTTTTCCTCGGAACTACTGCTTTACTCAAAGACAAGACAAAGATTTATTTCCAGATGATACAGTATTTGTACAGAGATGAGTGACATTTAGTTGTGCATGAAGAAAGTCCTTGATTATGTAGAGCATTTCAGTCAAGCTTAAGCCTACATTGGCAATAATAATTTGCTTACATAGGTTAAAAAAAATCACCTGAGAGCCTTCATCAAAGTCAGCCCAACTTTGAATTGTAATATGCTTTTACTACTACTACTAATAATAATAATAATAATACAGTGGACCCCCGGATTTTGTCATTTTTTTCGTTCAAGAATGCTGTTCAACTCGAACAATTATGTAAGTGTATTTTCGTAAGTGCTTTTGTAAGTGTATTTTTGGGGGTCTGAAACGACTGATCTAATTTACATTTGTCCTTATGGGAAAAAATTCGTTCGGTACTGCCACTCAAACAACATCCTGGGAAGAATTTTCAACGAAAACTGTGGGTCCACTGTATAGTATATACAGTGGTACCCCAACTTACAATATTAATCCGTCAGAGAGGGCATATTTTAAGGCGAAACAATCGTTACACGAATCAATTTTCCCCATAAGAAATAATGGAAATAAATTTAATCCGTCCAAGACTTCCAAAAGTAGTTAAATAAAATATTTTTTAGAACTTTTTGACATTAAATAATACAGAATTTAATGAAGAATACCTAAATACACATGTAAATATTGTACAATAACATGTCACTTATATTTATTGAAGAGTTGTTGATGTGTGGAGGATGGGAGGAGGGGAGAAGGTGGAGTAGTATGCTAGTGTTTGGAAGGGAATCCTTCCATTAACACTGCAGGTACCAAGTTCTTTTCTGGGGTTACTGGCCTTTTTCTTTGAATGCTACACTCCCTGCATGAATGCTACACTCCCTGCATGCCTACTACACTCCCTGCATCCTTGCTACACTTCCTGCATCCTTGCTACACTCCCTGCATCCTTGCTACACTCCCTGCATCCTTGCTACACTCCCTGCATCCTTGCTACACTCCCTGCATCCTTGCTACACTCCCTGCATCCTTGCTACACTCCCTGCATCCTTGCTACACTCCCTGCATCCTTGCTACACTCCCTGCATCCTTGCTACACTCCCTGCATCCGTGCTACACTCCCTGCATCCTTGCTACAATCCCTGCATCCTTGCTACACTCCCTGCATCCTTGCTAAACTCCCTGCATCCCTGCTACACTCCCTGCATCCTTGCTACACTCCCTGCATCCCTGCTACACTCCCTGCATCCTTGCTACCTCCCTGCATCCCTGCTACACTCCCTGCATCCTGCTACACTCCCTGCATCCATGCTACACTCCCTGCATCCCTGCTACACTCCCTGCATCTTTGCTACACTCCCTGCATGTCTGCTACACTCCCTGCATCCCTGCTACACTCTCTGCATCTTTGCTACACTCCCTGCATCCCTGCTACACTCACTGCATCTTTGCTACACTCCCTGCATGCCTGCTACACTCCCTGCATGCCTGCTACACTCCCTGCATGCCTGCTACACTCCCTGCATCCTGCTACACTCTCTGCATCTTTGCTACACTCCCTGCATCCCTGCTACACTCCCTGCATCTTTGCTACACTCCCCTGCATGCCTGCTACACTCCCTGCATGCCTGATACACTCCCTGCATAAATGCTACACTCCCTGCATAAATGCTACACTCCCTGCATAAATGCTACACTCTCTGCATCTTTGCTACACTCCCTGCATGCCTGCTACACTCCCTGCATGCCTGCTACACTCCCTGCATCCCTGCTACACTCCCTGCATCCCTGCTACACTCTCTGCATCTTTGTACACTCCCTGCATGCCTGCTACACTCCCTGCATAAATGCTACACTCCCTGCATGAATGCTTCACTCCCTGCATTCTTTACCACAGGCTTGGCACTAGGAGCTTTCTTGGGCCCATGGTGGCTTATTTAGCAGTTGCAAGCACTAAAAACAGTGGAATAATGACAATATACTGGTATGAATGCGTGGGTGTGGGTGGGTGGTCGCTCTCACTTGTAAACAATAGCACACTGACGCTCCCTGGAGTGCGCTCAGCTGGACGCAAGCGGACACGTCCGGTACGAATGTCGTTACACGAAGCAAACATCGTAAATCACAATCAAATTTTTTACGTTATAAATATCGGTTATCGAAAATAACGTAAGATGATAGCATCGTAACACGGGGTACCACTGTATATTACATATATGTGATATCCAATTTCTATTGGATATTCAGAATATATGATGCATGGTTACCATGTGCAATTGATTCAGAGTGAAAAGCTCATTAAAGATTTTGTTTTCTCTCTCAACGCTGACCGTCTCCCACTGAGGCAGGTGACCCGTAAAAGAAGAAAGGAATGTTTTTTTTTTTTATATTTAGTAATGTATACAGGAGAAGGGGTTACTAGCTCCTTGCTCCCAGCATATTAGTCACCTCTTTCGACACACATGGTTTACGGAGGAAGGATTCTTTTCCATTTCTCCATGGAGATGAAAGGAAATAAATAAGAAGAACTATTAAGAAATTTGAAGAAAACTCAAATGGGTGGGTATACATATAAATGTACATGAATGTGTAGTGTGACCTTAGTGTAAGTAGAAGTAGCAAGATATACCTGTTATCGTGTGTGTTTATGACAAAGAAAAGACACCAACAATCCTATCATTGTTGTGAAGGGTTCTTAAGTGGAGTAATGGTGAACAATAACTTACTGAGATGGTTATACAGATATATTGAGAATATAGGTGGTGGGAAGCCCAGCCTGCAATCTGATGTCCTGACTGCCTGAGGGTACATATCTGACTGACTACGCCCTCACAGGGGAACATCATAGCAGTTCAAACTCTGCTGATCTGACCATATTTGAAGTTCGTGGCATCACGGCTAGTGGTTTAAAGATACTGACATCTTGTAAAACAATTACAGGTTTCCGTTTCACTCTCATTTGGCAGGATGGTAGTACCTCCCTGGGTGGTTGCTGTCTACCAACCTACCATTTATAAAAAAATTTTGTTGTGCCCAGTAAAGTGCGATGGCCTGATTGAGGTTAGTATAGGTGCCAAGACGCTGCAACACCTCTACAGAATAAAACATCTTTTGATACATGTACTATTAATTTACAGAGGATTTTAACTGATGGTGGTTATTTTAACTTGCTTTCTTATTTTGTTAATTTTATCTTTGTTGGGTTAGGTAAGATTTACCAGGAAACAGGATTAGTGTTTCCTGACTTTATACTACAGCAGTAGCCTGGAACCTAACCTGCTGTATAAGTGGAGCTCTCCTGTACAGAAGTAGCCTGGAACCTAACCTGCTGTATAAGTGGGGCCCTCCTGTACAGCAGTAGCCTGGAACCTAACCTGCTGTATAAGTGGGGCCCTCCTGTAGCAGTAGCCCAGAACCCTAACCTGCTGTATGGTGGGGCCCTCCTGTACAACAGTAGCCTGGAACCTAACCTGCTGTATAGGTGGGGCCCTCCTGTACAGCAGTAGCCTGGAACCAAACCTGCTGTATAAGCAGGGCCCCTCCTGTATGTTTTTCTATGGCTATGAGAACCAAGTGATCTATACATTCAAAGTGCTCCATAAATGTTACAGTGACTACTGCTACAGCATAAAACACTTGCTCTGTGCTCATTTGAACAAATGAATTTAATTTAATTCTTTGTGTTCATTGCATGTAACATTTTTTCACTCCACAGGACATAGTAACAGAAAGTGCCTCCTTTGACCTGGTTGCATTTATTCCTGTCCTGCGTGAGAAGTTGTATGTAAATAATCACTGGGCACAGACGCTGGTGGTGTCGTGGGTCTCGGTACTGCACACGGTACCAGATGTTGATACCCTCTTGTTCCTCTCTGAAATTTTGGAAGGACTGTTCTTCATCCTGGAAGCTCCCAAGCCGAAGTGAAAAATGTGAGTTTTTTCAATGGCATGTGTTAAAATATCCTGATTAAGACACATGTGCAACAGTTAAGGTATCTTTATTGTTGGAACATTTCATCTACACAGTGGGCTTCTTCAGTCATATACAGAGGCTGCAGATGTAATAGTGAAATGATGTAATCAGTCCATCAACCTTGAAGAAATAGTATTTGAGGAGGTCAGTCCTGAGCCTGGAGAAGAGTTCTGTTTCATGGAGCTGAACTCTTCTCAAGGCTGAGGACTGACCACCTCATATCTCCAAGGTTGATGGACTGACTACTTGTTATCATTCCACTACACTTGC
>WNWK01005502.1:23090-63937 GCA_009830355.1 Cherax destructor | reverse complement strand
TACACCTGGAAGATTCTGGAGGACTGGTCCTAATATGCACACAGAAATCACGCCATACGAAAGCAAAAGACTTGGCATACGGTGCAACGTCCCCCAGTGAAAAGTAGGGCGCCACTGGTACATAGAGAAAACACAATAAGTGTCTGGGTCCCAAGACTGTTCATCAGCCTCCCACCAGCCATAAGGGGCATTACCAGTAGACCTCTGGTTGCCTTCAAGAGGGAGCTGGACAGATACCTAAAGTCAGTGCCAGATCAGCCAGGCTGTGGTTCGTACGTTGGACTATGTGCAGCCAGCAGTAACAGCCTCGTTGATCAGGCCCTGATCCACCGGGAGGCCTGGTCATAGACCGGGCCGCGATGACGTCGATCCCCGGAATACCCTCCAGGTAGACAAAAAATAGAATATTATACTGTTATGCAGACTACTGTATTATTGTAATAATTGTATAAATAATGTCAGTGCATTCCTAAATGCGTATTAGACTGACTAGTATATGGATGTGTAATGGCGTAATTTTTGTACTCTGGAATATCGGCAAAACTCACATTTCTGCTACTTTGAGCTCAATTTCAGGCTACTTTCAGTCCTGAAACCAATCAAAATCATGTATATTTCTGTAATATATCTTCCATTCTATCAAATGAGACCAGAAACCAAGGAATACAATATAAAAATCATACTAAAATACACCACAAAGTTGCTGTTTTAATCCAAAAACACAGTTGCAGTTTTCCTTATACAGTGGACCCCGAGTTACGAACACCCCGGTTATCGTACAATTATGTAAGTATAATATTGTAAATGCTTTTGTAAGTGTAATTTTGGGGGTCTGAAATAGACTAACCTACTTGACATTATTTCTTAAGTCAGTAAATTTGTTCGGTAATGGCACTTGGGCAGGCTTCTGGAATGAATTTTTTGCGTTACTCGTGGGTCCACTGTATGCTGCATGCTGCAAGATTATATGGAGTACACTTGCAAACCCATTGTCTCATATCTAGGGCCCAAATTTACCACTCACAGCTAATCTGAGTGAGTTGAGCTCATGGCGTAGTTTCTACGGGACCGACCCGAGCTTCAAAGCCGTAGAACAATGGGACCCACACCAAAAGGGTTAAGAAGCATTGTCGGAACAAAGATGAGGTTTTCGTGAGCAAACTGTCCCTGTCTATTGGAAGTGTGTGCTGTCAGGTTGTGATGGCCATGTAGGCCTGTGAGCTGCTAGCAGCAACAGTTAGATTGATCTGGCAGTCATCAAAAGTCTGTCCTTGGGCTGAGCTGCAAAGATGGAAGAACCCTCAAAACTGATCACAGGTATAGTTTTCCTCGGAACTACTGCTTTACTCAAAGACAAGACAAAGATTTATTTCCAGATGATACAGTATTTGTACAGAGATGAGTGACATTTAGTTGTGCATGAAGAAAGTCCTTGATTATGTAGAGCATTTCAGTCAAGCTTAAGCCTACATTGGCAATAATAATTTGCTTACATAGGTTAAAAAAAATCACCTGAGAGCCTTCATCAAAGTCAGCCCAACTTTGAATTGTAATATGCTTTTACTACTACTACTACTAATAATAATACAGTAATATAGTGGACCCCCGGATTATGTCATTTTTTTCGTTCAAGAATGCTGTTCAAGTGCCGTTACCGAACGTTACTGCTGGCTGCACATAGACCCCAAAAATACACTTACAAAATCACTTACAAAAATACACTTACATAATTGTTCAAGTTTGGAGCATAACGTAAACCAGGGGTCCACTGTATAATAATAATAATACAGTAAAAATAATAATTCAATAAATATAATAATACAATAAAAATAATAATACAATAATAATAATAATACAATAATAATAATACAGTAATAATAATACAATAATGATAATACAATAATAATAATACAATAATAATAATACAACAATAATAATAATAATAATAATAATACAGGAGGGCCCCGCTTAAACCAGAGGTTAGGTTCCGGGCTACGGCTGTAAGTGAAAATTGCTGTAAGGGAAATCATTATCTTTTTTTCACTTTCAAATGTATATAAAAGCCTGATAATATGTTTACACAATCACATATTAAGTGAGCAATAGAGCTTGCACTAAAAAATGCATATACAGTGCACACATTACTTACCTTAAAATATTTTCATCCTTTGCTTATAGTGAGTGGTGAATATATTTATTGTAGGAAGTCTAAATAAAGGAAGAATGAGTATAATTGAAAAATGTTGTATTAGCGAAACACCATAAAGTGAAGTGCTATAAAGTGGGGCCCTCCTGTAATAATAATAGTGGGTTGGTAAATAGCAAGCACCCAGGAATGTACTACCATCCTGCCAAATGAGTGTGAAATGAACTCTATACAGCCTCTCCTCACTTAGCGACGTACTCGTTTACAGACGACTCAGACTTATGACGAGTATGCATACCTAAATAATATACATTAGAGCTGATTTCCTCTGTTCTGTTTATTGCAGTATACAGTACACTACAGTGTAAACATTTAAAAATACAGTGGACCCCCGGTTTACGATAGTCTCCAAACTCGCCCTTTTATGTAAGTTTATTTTTGTAAGTGCTTTTGTAAGTGTATTTTTGGGGGTCTAAAAGGACTAATCTAATTTACATTATTCCTTATGGGAATAAATTCGTTCGGTAATGGCACTTGAACAGCATTCTTGAACGAAAAAATGACGTAGTCCTGGGGTCCACTGTATACTTAAAATGTTATAAATGTTTCAAAGTTGACATTAAAACAATATCAAAGATGGTTGACAGAAACCCACTACCATTATAGTATGCTCCTTGCTTAGCGATGAATTCGTTTACCGATGTGGTCTTAGAAATGGAACTCTGTTGTTAAGTAAGGAGAGGCTGTAATTGTTTAGCACAATGGTAATATTGCTGTTTTTTTTTCTGTCATAAACATACAAATAACAGTTATATCTTGCTACTTCTACAAAGGTTACAATGTGTAATTACATTTTTGATGTGTTAGGTACAAAGAAAGCCACTATCATGCCGAGGCATTTCAGGCTGACTAATTCATTCCAGAGAGTCTGCCGAAAGCCGAAATTCATGAAAACTGAAAACATTTTCCCCATAAGAAATAATGTAAATCCAATTAATCCATTCCAGACACCCAAAAGTATTAACAAAAAATAATTTTTTAGAGATTAAATATAGATTTACATACAGAAAAGAATGACAAATCAATATAAAGCAATAATAAAATGTATAAATGAACATTTAACATGACACTTACCTTTATTGATGACTCTTGTTGGTGTATGGAAGATGGGAGGAGGGGAGAGGGAGGAGAAGTTACTATTGTTTGGAAGGGGAATTCCCTTCCATAAAGACTTTAGGTACCAAGTCCTCTGCCTTCCCTACATCTCTGGTCTCTTTAATCTCAACAAATCTCTCCGTTCCTTAGACATTAAACTTACCTTTCGCCAGACTAACACTCTTCGCACTAATCTAGTTCATACCTCCCCTCCCTCTAGGGTGTCTACTCTATTTCTTGTTCCTCCTGTCCTCTTCAGTACTTTGGAGAAACTGGCCGATCTCTTTCTGACAGACTTAGGGAGCACAAAAATAGTGTTAGGCTTGTCGACACCAATAATGCTCTTTTCTGTCATGTCAGAGATCACAGTCATCCTATGACTGTAATCTCTGACATGACTGGTTGAGTCCTCCCTTATACACAACTTTCCCTGTATGAATCTTAGCGCTGGCTTTGTCTCTGTAGATGCTTTCCTCTCCCATTACATTGTTAAATGCTCCAAACTTCAGAACACCCGTGACTTAACCCATGACTGAATGATGATGAATGTATTTCCTTCTTTGGGTCACATCCCCCAGGTATATCCTACCTTTAAAGGAGACAGTTGATATTGTTAAAAGAATTGTTTCAAGTAAAGAGTTCATTAAATGTGGTGTGGTGGCCCGTGGCTGGTAGGCAATGCTCTCACTTCACACGCTGAGAGGTCCGGGTTCAATTGCCAGCAAATAATAATAATAATTTTTATTTTATAGGTAGTAGGTTGTTAGACAGCAACCACCCAGGGAGGTACTACCATCCTGCCTGGTGAATGTGAAACAGAAACCTGAAACTGTTTTACATGATGGTAGGATTGCTGGTGTCTCTTTTCTGTCTCATAAACATGCAAGATTTCAGGTACGTCTTGCTACTTCTACTTACACTTAGGTCACACTACGCAAACATGTACACGTTTATGTATACACACTCATCTGAGTTTTCTTTGATTTTACCTTAATAGTTCTTGTTCTTATTGCTTTTCTTTTCATATCCATGGGGAAGTGGAATAAGAATCTTTCCCCCGTAAGCCATGCGTGTAGAAAGTCAACTAAAATGCCAGGAACAATGGCTGTAACCCTTTTCCTGTATAGCTTACTAAAAAGAAAAAGAAGAAAACTGTCAAAGTGGGATGCTTGAATGTGCGTGGATGTTGTGCGAATGATAAGAAAGAGATTATTGTAGATGTTATGAATGAAAAGAAGCTGGATGTCTTGGCTTTAAGTGAGACAAAGCTGAAGGGGGTAGGAGAGTTTCAGTGGGGAGAAATAAATGGGATTAGGTCAGGGTTTCAAATAGAGTTAGAGCTAAAGAAGGAGTGGCAATAATGTTGAATAATCAGTTATGGCAGGTAAAGAAGGAATATAAATGTATAAATTCAAGGATTATGTGGAGTAAAATAAAGGTTGGATGTGAAAAGTGGGTTATAGTAAGTGTTTATGCACCTGGAGAAGAGAGAAGTGTAGAGGAGAGAGAGAGATTTTGGGAAATGTTGAGTGAGTGTGTGGGGAGTTTTGAACCAAGTGAGAGAGTAATTGTGGTTGGGGATCTTAATGCTAAAGTGGGTAAAAATGTTGTGGAGGGAGTAGTAGGTAAATTTGGGGTGCCAGGGGTAAATGTAAATGGGGAACCATTAATTGAGCTATGTGTAGAAAGAGGTTTGGTAATAAGTAATACATATTTTATGAAAAAGAGGATAAATAAATATACAAGGTATGATATAGCAGTAAGGAAAGTAGTTTGTTGGATTATGTATTGGTGGATAAAAGGTTGATGGGTAGGCTTCAGGATGTACATGTTTATAGAGGGGCAACAGATATATCAGATCATTATTTGTTGTAGCTACAGTTAGAGTAAAAGGTAGATGGGACAAAAGAAAATGGCAACAGCAAGTAAGAGAGAGGTAAAAGTGTATAAACTAAGGGAGGAGGAAGTTAGGGTGAGATATAAGGAACTATTGGCAGAAAGGTGGGATAGTGCAAGTATGAGTAGTGGGGGTTGAAGAGAGTTGGGATAGTTTTAAAAATGCAGTATTAGAATGTGGGCAGAAGTTTGTGGCTATAGGAGGGTGGGTGCAGGAGGAAAGAGGAGTGAGTGGTGGAATGAAGAAGTAAAGGGTGTGATAAAAGAGAAAAAGGTAGCTTATGAAGGTTTTTACAAAACAGAAGTGTTAATAGAAGAGCAGAGTATATGGAGAGTAAAAGAAAGGTGAAGAGAGTGGTGAGAGAGTGCAAAAAAGAGCGGATGAAAGAATGGGAGAGGCTCTGTCAAGAAATTTTGCTGAAAACAAGAAAAATTTTTTGGGGTGAGATAAACAAGGTAAGAAAGCCTAGGGAACAAATGGATTTGTCAGTTAAAACAGAGTAGGGAGTTAGTAGATGGGGAGCTGGAGGTATTGGGTAGATGGCGGGAATATTTTGAGGAACTTTTAAATGTCGATGAAAAAAGGGAGGCGGTAATTTCATGTACTGGCCAGGAGGTACAACATCGTTTAGGAGTGAAGAAGAGCAGGATGTGAGTGTGGGAGGTGCATGAGGCATTACGTAGAATGAAAGGGGTAAAGCAGCTGGAACTGACGGGATCATGACAGAAATGTTAAAACCAGGGGGATATAGTGCTGGAGTGGTTGGTATTTTTGTTTAATAAATGTATGAAAGAGGGAAGGTACCTAGGGATTGGCAGAGAGCATGTATAGTTCCTTTATATAAAGGAAGGGGATAAAGAGAGTGTAAAAATTATAGGGGAATAAGTTTACTGAGTATACCAGGTAAAGTGTATGGCAGGGTTATTATTGAAAGAATTAGAGGTAAGACAGAGAGTAGGATTGCAGATGAGCAAGGAGGCTTTAGAGTGGGTAGGGGATGTGTAGATCAAGTGTTTACAGTGAAGCATATATGTGAACAGTATTTAGATAAAGGTAGAGAAGTTTTATTGCATTTATGGATTTAGAAAAGGCATATGATAGAGTGGATAGGGAGCAAGTGGCAAATGTTGCAAGTGTATGGAATAGGTAGTAAGTTACTGAAGGCTGTAAAGAGTTTTTATGAGGATAGTGAGGGTCAGGTTAGGTGTGTAGGAGAGAGGGAGATTACTTCCCGGTAAAAGTAGGTCTTAGACAGGGATGTGTAATGTCACCATGGTTGTTTAATATATTTATAGATGGGGTTGTAAAAGAAGTAAATGCTAGGGTGTTGGGGAAAGGGTGGGATTAAATTATGGAGAATTAAATGCAAAATGGGAGTTGACACAGTTACTTTTTGCTGATGATACTGTGCTTATGGGAAATTCTAAAGAAAAGTTGCAAAGGTTAGTGGACTAGTTTGGGAGAGTGTGTAAAGGTAGAAAGTTAAAAGTGAACATAGATAAGAGTAAGGTGATGAGGGTATCAAACTATTTAAATAAAGAAAAATTGGATATCACATTGGAGAGAGGGATTATGGAAGAAGTAAATGTTTTCAGATATTTGGGAGTTGACGTGTCAGCGGATGGGTTTATGAAGGATGAGGTTAACCATAGAATTGATGAAGGAAAAAGGTGAGTGGTGCATTGAGGTATCTGTGGAGACAAAAACGTTATCCATGGAGGCAAAGAAGGGAATGTACGAAAGTATAGTGGTACCAACACTCTTATATGGGTGTGAAGCATGGGTTGCAAATGCTGCAGCGAGGAGGAGGCTGGAGGCAGTGGAGATGTCCTGTCTAAGGGCAATGTGTGGTGTAAATATGCAGAAAATTCGGAATGTGGAAATTAGGAGAAGGTGTGGAGTTACTAAAAGTATTTGTCAGAGGGCTGAAGAGGGGTTGTTGAGGTGGTTTGGTCATTTAGAGAGAATGGATCAAAGTAGAATGACTTGGAGAGCGTATAAATCTGTACGGGAAGGAAGGCGGGTAGGGGTCGTCCTAGAAAAGGTTGGAGGGAAGGGGTAAAGGAGGGTTTGTGGGCGAGGGCTTGGACTTCCAGCAAGCATGTGTGAGCGTGTTAGATAGGAGTGAATGGAGACGAATGGTTTTGGGACATGACGATCTGTTGGAGTGTGAGCAGGGTAACATTTTGTGAAGGGATTCAGGGAAACCAGTTAATTGATTTAGTTGGACTTGAGTCCTGGAAATGGGAAGTACAATGCCTGCACTTTAAAGGAGGGGTCTGAGATAGTGACAGCTGGGAGGGACTTTTCTCAGCTGTCGTATCTGAACTCCTCTGCAAAGACAGTGATTATGTATGAGTGTGGTGAAAGTGTTGAATGATGATGAAAGTATTTTCTTTTTGGGGATTTTCTTTCTTTTTGGGTCACCCTGCCTCGGTGGGAGACGGCCGACTTGTTGAAAAAAAAAAAAAATTATTTTAGCATGATACATGTTTTTACAAAGGAGTATAACAATTGGGTGTACATGCCAAAAGCCCCTTTATATGCAGAGCATTTCGGGCAAACTTAAGACTAACTTAAGATTAATAAGGTAATAACAGTAGTACAAAATTGTGCATATGGTCAAGGTGAGTTACAATGAATACAAGAAAATTTAATACAGTGGACCCCCGGTTTTCGTGATTTTTTCGTTCCAGAATGCTGTTCAAGTGCCATTACCAAACGAATTTATTCCCATAAAGAATAATGTAAAGTAGACTAGTCCTTTTAGACCCCCAGAAATACACTTACAAAAGCTTTTACAAAAATACACTTACATAAAAGGGCGAGTATGGAGCATCACGAACACCGGGGGTCCACTGTATTCTATTAGTTCATGCTATATGGCTTTAATAAGTTTGGTAGAAAAGAATTACAGTTTTGATTATTAACCTAAGGTGGACACAATGGAATAATTAACATTACATTTGAGATGATTACAGATATTGAGAGTAAGCATATATTGATTATAATGATTTACCTATGTTCATGATATTGAGCAAATGCACATACTGTACATGTATAGTTTTTTTTACACACAGTGGACCCCCGAATTTCGTCAATAATTCTTTCCAGAAGGCTGTTCGAGTGCCGTTACCGAACGAATTTGTTCCCATAAGGTTGAATGTAAATTAGATTAGTCTGTTTCAGACCCCCAAAAATACACTTACAAAAGCACTTACAAAAATACACTTACATAATTGTTCGAGTTGGGAGCAGTACGAAATCCGGGGGTCCACTGTACGTATTTATTTATGATGGGCTAGGATAGGTTAAGAACAAAAGGTGTTTTCTAACTGTAGTTTTAAAGGGTGGAAACTTTGGGTGTGTTTCCTTACACCTGTTGTCCCTGTTCACCCATCAGTGAAATGGGTACCAGAGTGTTAGTTGACTGGTGTAGGTCACATCCTGGGGACAAAATTGACCTAATTTGCCCAAAATGCTCTGCATAGTGAGCAGTTTTCTATGTAGTAGTGTGTCATTGATATCATCTATGGTCTATGTACGTTGTACATGTAGAAATAAAGATTATTATATTATTATTATTACAGTGGTACCTCGACTTACGAGCTTAATTCGTTTCAGAAGGCTGTTTGAGTGCCGATACCAAACGAATTTGTTCCCATAAGGAATAATATAAATTATATTAATCTGTTTCAGACCACCAAAATTACACTTACAAAAGCACTTACAGAAATACACTTACATAATTGTTCGAGTTGGGAGCTGCTCGTAAGTCGAGGTACCACTGTATGTATTATTAAATGGTTTCAGGGTAAATACAGTGGTACACCAGATTTCGTTAATACTTCATTCCAGAAGGCTGTTCGAGTGAAGTTACCGAACGAATTTGTTCCCATAAGGACGAATGTAAATTAGATTAGTTCGTTTCAAGACTCCCAAAAATTCACTTACAAAAGCACTTACATAATTGTTCGAGTTGGGAGCTGTACGAAATCCGGGGTACCACTGTACTTGTTTTACATTTCAAGGGAGGTCCCTTGATGCTTGTGAAGAACTCTTGATTCAAGGCATTAGAGCAGTCATTCCTTTCCTTGGATAAATCCTGATAACCTCCAATTGCTCTAGTGCTGTATAACCTTGTATGGAGTTTAGTAATTCCTCAAGGTAAATAACGCAATCTCTCTCATTGCAAATTTGCTTTATGCAAATTCAATAATTCAGTCAGGTCTTGTATAACACTTCTCTGTGTAGTGCAATTTTTTGTTAAGTGCAGTTGAAAAAGCACATTCAAAACTGAATAGCATGTGAAAAGGCTTTCAGTTTTTTTTTTTTTTTTTGCATTTGCAAAAAAAAAAAATATACAGTGGACCCCCGAGTAACGAACAAAATTAATTCCAGAAGCCTGCTCTAGTGCCATTACCGAACGAATTTACTCCCTTAAGAAATAATGTCAAGTAGGTTAGTCCATTTCAGACCCCCAAAAATACACTTGCAAAAGCACTTACAATATTATACTTACATAATTGTACGATTTCCGGGGTGTTCGTAACTCGGGGGTCCACTGTACAGTGGACCCTCGGTTTTCGTTCCCCTCCCAATTCGAACAATTATGTAAGTGTATTTTCGTAAGTGTATTTTTGGGGGTCTGAAATGACTGATCTAATTTACATTTGTCCTTATGGGAAAAAATTCGTTCGGTAATGCCACTCAAACAACATCCTGGGAAGAATTTTCAACGAAAACTGAGGGTCCACTGTATAGTATATATATTACATATATGTGATATCCGATTTCTATTGGTTATTCAGAATATATGATGCATGGTTACCATGTGCAATTGATTCAGATTGAAAAGCTCATTAAAGATTTTGTTTTCTCTCTCTCAAAGCTGACCGTCTCCCACTGAGGCAGGTGACCCGTAAAAGAAGAAAGGAATGTTTTTTTTTTTTATATTTAGTAATGTATACAGGAGAAGGGGTTACTAGCCCCTTGCTCCCAGCATATTAGTCACCTCTTTCGACACACATGGTTTACGGAGGAAGGATTCTTTTCCATTTCTCCATGGAGATGAAAGGAAATAAATAAGAACTATTAAGAAATTTGAAGAAAACTCAAATGGGTGTGTATACATATAAATGTACATGAATGTGTAGTGTGACCTTAGTGTAAGTAGAAGTAGCAAGATATACCTGTTATCTTGTGTGTTTATGACAAAGAAAAGACACCAACAATCCTATCATTGTTGTGAAGGGTTCTTAACCCTTCACTTACTGAGATGGTTATACAGATATATTGAGAATATAGGTAGTAGGAAGCCCAGCCTGCAATCTGATGTCCTGACTGCCTGAGGGTACATATCTGACTGACTACGCCCTCACAGGGAAACATCATAGCAGTTCAAACTCTGCTGATCTGACCGTATTTGAAGTTCGTGGCATCACGGCTAGTGGTTTAAAGATACTACTGACATCTTGTAAAACAATTACAGGTTTCCGTTTCACTCTCATTTGGCAGGATGGTAGTACCTCCCTGGGTGGTTGCTGTCTACCAACCTACCATTTATAAAAAAATTTATTGTGCCCAGTAAAGTGCGATGGCCTGATTGAGGTTAGTATAGGTGCCAAGAAGCTGCTACACCTCTACAGAATAAAACATCTTTTGATACATGTACTATTAATTTACAGAGGATTTTAACTGATGCTGGTTATTTTAACTTGCTTTCTTATTTTGTTAATTTTATCTTTGTTGGGTTAGGTAAGATTTACCAGGAAACAGGATTAGTGTTTCCTGACTTTATACTACAGCAGTATCCTGGAACCTAACCTGCTGTATAAGTGGAGCCCTCCTGTACAGAAGTAGCCTGGAACCTAACCTGCTGTATAAGTGGGGCCCTCCTGTACAGCAGTAGCCCAGAACCTAACCTGCTGTATAGGTGGGGCCCTCCTGTACAGCAGTAGCCCGGAACCTAACCTGCTGTATAGGTGGGGCCCTCCTGTACAGCAGTAGCCTGGAACCAAACCTGCTATATAAGCAGGGCCCCTCCTGTATGTTTTTCTATGGCTATGAGCACCAAGTGATCTATACATTCAAAGTGCTCCATAAATGTTACAGTGACTACTGCTACAGCATAAAACACTTGCTCTGTGCTCATTTTGAACAAATGAATTTAATTTAATTCTTTGTGTTCATTGCATGTAACATTTTTTTTCACTCCACAGGACATAGTAACAGAAAGTGCCTCCTTTGACCTGGTTGCATTTATTCCTGTCCTGCGTGAGAAGTTGTATGTAAATAATCACTGGGCACAGACGCTGGTGGTGTCGTGGGTCTCGGTACTGCACACGGTACCAGATGTTGATACCCTCTTGTTCCTCTCTGAAATTTTGGAAGGACTGTTCTTCATCCTGGAAGCTCCCAAGCCGGAAGTGAAAAAAATGTGAGTTTTTTCAATGGCATGTGTTAAAATATCCTGATTAAGACACATGAGCAACAGTTAGGTATCTTTATTGTTGGAACATTTCGTCTACACAGTGGGCTTCTTCAGTCATATACAGAGGCTGCAGATGTAATAGTGAAATGATGTAATCAGTCCATCAACCTTGAAGAAATAGTATTTGAGGAGGTCAGTCCCTGAGCCTGGAGAAGAGTTCTGTTTCATGGAGCTGAACTCTTCTCAAGGCTGAGGGACTGACCACCTCATATCTCCGAGGTTGATGGACTGACTACATTGTTATCATTCCACTACTACACTTGCTGCCTCTGTATTTGACTGAAGAAGCCTACTGTGTAGGCAAAACATTTCAACAATAAAGATACCTAACTGTTGCACATGTGTCTTAATCATCAACTTGTCAGAATTTTATACCATTTTCAACATTAAAATATTCTGCCATTGTTCACTCTTGTTCCTCTGAAGTTTTGGAAAGGTTGTTCTTTATGATGAGTTTAGACACTTGTGCAACACTTGGGTGTCTTTACTATGCAAACATTTTGCCAGCCAATGGTAGTTAAAGATCAGATGGTGTTTGAGGTAATCAGTCCTTCATCCTAGAGTTAATGTGATCAATCTTCCTCAGTTCTGTATTGGACTGAGGATGCCAATGGTTGGTGAAAAGTTTCCACAAGTATTGCACATGTGTCTCATTTATCAACCTGTCAGTTCTCCGAACCATTTATCTGCATTATTCTTTTTATTGGAGACTCCCAAGCCAGAAGTGAAAAAAAAAAATATGATTTTTTTCATTGGTATACACATTGAATCTAACATAAAAAAAGAAAGAGCACTGCAGGAGGCCTACTGGCCCATGGTTGGAGGTGGTCAGTCCCTCAGTCTTGGTCGGAGGCAGTCAGTCCCTCAAACCAGAAACAAAGACATTGGTTTAGGAGACAGGATGAGATCTCTGTTAAGACTTACATTAGACTGCAGTTGGTGGCCATGTTAACTTTATTAACCTTACTATATTAACCATATTAACCTTGGCAACCTACAGTAGGTGACTGGTTAGAGAATTCATTATTGAAATTGCAGTGTCCCATGTCCACACAGTTGAGTGTATTTGCCTGCTCCTAGTTAGATTCCCCTCACACTCCATCATGAAAAATTTACACTTTCCTTTCCTTCTGTTCCACCCCCTTCCTCTCGACGCACGCATGCATGCACAAACATGACATGCACACACATGCACACACACGTGCACACATGCACACACATGTGCACACATGCACACACATGTGCACACATGCACACACATGTGCACACATGCACACACATGTGCACACATGCACACACATGTGCACACATACACACACATGTGCACACATGCACACACATGTGCACACATGCACACACATGTGCACACATGCACACACACAACACACACTGGAGGACAGGAGGGAGACATGATAACGACATACAGTGGACCCCCGGTTTTCGTAATTAATCCGTTCCAGAGAGAGTGATTAAAACCGAATATTACGATTTCCGAATCCATTTTCCCCATAAGAAATAATGGAAATTCAATTAATCCGTTCCAGACACCTAAAAGTATTAAAATAAAATATTTTTGTATATTAAATATACATTTAATTACACAGAAAACAATGAGACATGAAGAATAAAACAATAACAACATGACACTTACCTTTATTGAAGAGTTTTTGATGTGTGGAAGACGGGAGGAGGGAGAGAGGATGGAAGAGTTGCTATTGTTTGGAAGGGAAATCCTCTTCCATAAAAACTTCAAGTACCAAGTCCTTTTCCAGGGTTACTTCCCTTCTTTTTTTTTTAATGCCACTAAGATCAGTTTGAGAGTCACTGGACCCCTCTTGCTCAAATTCATCTAATATGACATAATAAACAATATTAATAACATAGAAACATAACATATACTCTAGTATGAATAAAATGTCATTATGAATGTGAGGACTGGTGTTGTGTTGTTTGTTGTTGGGTGTATAAGGGCCACTGAAAGATAAACCTTACCCCAATTCAAAACGATGCTAAAAAACCACCTTCTCACCCAAAGCTAAATGCTCAATATCAAACATTCCCAACAAAGTAGAATAATCACTTAATGTAAAAACCTGACTAATCACTTAAATGTAAAAACCTGTTATGAATAATACATACTAAGCTAACTATTTCCATAACATTTACATTATAATGACCACGTAAACTGTAACTGCAATGCAACTAATTGTTTTAAATTGTTATCTCACTCAATTAGTTGCATTGCTACAATTAATTGATATGTTCAACTTATATTCAAACTTTATAACTTAGATACGCAATTATACTTATTTTATAAATTATCAACCATAACTTTTTACCATGTAGTCTAGAATTAAGTAGACCTAAGAATGCCCGCAATGCACAGCATATTAGGGGCTTTTGGCATGTACATCTCATTAATAACTATGTTTCTTGTCTACCATGTATCATTGTACCATGTCTCAATAAAGTATTATAGTGGTGGTGAATGGCAGCAGCAGAGATGGCAGTGTTGTCAGTCGCTCTATATACCTCAAACAACAATGGAGGAGTTAAGTTTCATGTCGTCATTTTTTTATCGATTAATGGCTTAACTTACTTGCTGCACCGTTAATGCTACAGTTTATCGCTGGCTGGCACTGTAGCCTTTATCAACTCCTGCTGCTTTAGTATCATAACATATCGTAGAATCACTGAATCACTTAAGAAGACACATTCTCCTCTCTCAGTCCTTTACCAAAGGGCTGGCACTAGGAGCTTCCTTTGGGCCCATGGTGGCTTATTTAGCAGTTGTAAGCACTAAAAACAATGGAATAATGACGAAATGTGTCGTATGAACGCGTGGGGTGACTGTCACTCACTGGTAAACGATGGCACACTGACTGTGAATGGTGTGTCAGGCCGCTCTGGCCGGGTGTACACGTCTGGGATGAATGATGATTACCGAGCGGAATTACGATCACCGAGCAAATATTTTTACGAAAAAACGTTATGAACACCGAATATTACAAACTCCAATGACTACGAACATCGGGGGTCCACTGTACAAAATACTGCGTGGAATAGATAAGGTGGACAGAGACAGGATGTTCCAGAGAGGGGACACCGAAACAAGGGGTCACAATTGGAAGTTGAAGACTCAGACGAGTCAGAGGGATGCTAGGAAGTATTTCTTCAGTCACAGAGTTGTCAGGAAGTGGAATAGCCTAGAAAGTGATATAGTGGAGGCAGGAACCATACATAGCTTTAAGACGAGGTATGATAAAGCTCATGGAGCAGGGAGAGAGAGGACCTAGTAGCGATCAGTGAAGAGGCGGGGCCGGGAGCTGAGTTTCGACCCCTGCAACCACAAATAGGTGAGTACACACACACACACACACACACTCAAACATTCACACACAGCACATTCGTGTGCACGTGCACACACATACAGTATTATTTTTAATTGTATTATTTTATGTTTATATATTTTTAAGGACCTAAAAATTAATTTTTAGGCCCCGGTCTCCCTCCAGGACCCTCCTGACCTGCACCAATCTCCCTGTTTGCAAAATTAAACTGATATTGTGCTGTGCTACACAATATTATGTTCTATATAATAATAATAATGGCTCTTTTTATTTTCATATTTTACTATACCACACATTATTGTTAATAATAATAATAATAAGTGAGTGTTTTTTCGGGTCACCCTACCTTGGTGGGAGACAGTTAATGGGGTAAAAAATACTACTGCTAATAATAATAGTAATAGTCATAATAATAATAATAGTAATTACAATAGTAATAATAATAGTAACAGTAGTAATAATAATGATGTAAAGTAATGGGTTAAGGAGGAAAATTGATTGTGAACATAGATAAGAGTAAGGTAATGAGGGTATTGAACGAGTTAGGTAAAGAAAAATTGGATATCATATTGGAGGGAGGAAGTATAGAAGACGTGAATGTGTTCAGATATTTGGGAGTTGACTTGTCAGCGGATGGGTTTATGAAGGACGGGGTAACCATAGAATTGATGAAGGAAAAAAGGTGAGTGGTGCATTGAGATATCTGTGGAGACAAAAAGCATTACCTATAGAGGCAATGAAGGGAATGTATGAGGGTATAGTGGTACCAACACTCCTATATGGGTGTGAAGCATGGGTTGCAAATGCTGCATCGAAGAGGAGGCTGGAGGCAGTGGAGATGTCGTGTCTAATGGCAATATGTGGTGTGAATATTATGCAGAGAATTGGTAGTGTGGAAATTAGGAGGAGATGTGGAGTTACTAAAAGTGTTATTCAGAGGGGTTGTTGAGGTGGTTTGGTCATTTAGAGAGGATGAAGCAAAATAGGATGACTTGGGGGGTGTATAAATCTGCAGTGGAGGGGAGGAGGGGTAGGGGGTCATCTTAGGAAAGGATGGAGGGAGGGGGTAAAAGAGGTTTTGTGGGTGAGGGGCCTGGACATGCAGCAGGCATGTGTGAACATGTTAGATAGGAATGAATGGAGACTTATGTTTTTTGGGGACCTGACGAGCTGTTGGAGTGTGAGCAGAGTAATATTTTGTGAAGGGATTCAGAGAAACCAGTTAGCAGGACTTGAGTCCTGGAGATGGGGAGTACAATGCCTGCACTTTAAAGCAGGTGTTTGGGATATTGGCTGTTTGGAGTGACATTTAAACTGTTGTATCTGGGCACCTCAGCAAAGACAGTGATTGTATGTGAATGATGGTGAAAGTGTTTCTTTTTTGGGTCACCCTGCCTCAATAGGAGACGGTCAGAATGTTGAAAATAATAATAATAGTAATAATAATAATAATAATAATAATAATAATAATAATAATAATAATGCAATAGGTGTGAAGCAGTGGTGGGAGAATTCTTGGCCAGTATCAAAAAGGCTCCAGAGAAAGTCAAGTTTGCCGATATGATCAACATTCTCATTACTCACGCCCAGTCATCTGATCAACTGGTACAGGTCAGTGTGTTCTTCATAACAGTCATCTGATCAACTGGTATGGGTCAGTATGTTCTTCATAACAGTCGTTCGATCAGCTTTTACAGGCTGGTCGTTATAATGGGACTTGATTATGTTATACACTACAGGCAGGCCCCGCTTATACAGCAGGTTAGGTTCCAGGCTGCTGTAGGGCCCCACTTATACAGCTGGTTAGGTTCCAGGCTGCTGTAGGACCTTGTTTATACAGCTGGTTAGGTTCCGGGCCTCTGTAGGGCCTCACTTATACAGCAGGTTAGGTTCTGGGCTACCATTGGGCCCCGCTTATACAGCAGGTAAGGTTCTGGGCTGCTGTAGGGCCCTGCTTATACAGCAGGTTAGGCTCTGGGCAGTTTTAGAGCCCTACTTATACAGCAGGTTAGGCTCCAGGCTGCTGTAGGGCCCTACTTATACAGCAGGTTTGGTTCCAGGCTGCTGTAGGGCTCCACTTATACAGCGGTTTAAGTTCTGGGCTGCTGTAGGGCATCGTTTATACAGCAAGTTAGGTTCTGGCCTGCTGTAGGGCCTTGCTTATACAGTAGGTTAGGTTCCTGGCTACTGCTGTACAGGAGGGCCCCGCTTATACAGAAGGTTAGGTTCCAGGCTACTGCTGTACAGGAGGGCCCTCGCTTATACAGCAGGTTAGGTTCCAAGCTACTGATGTAAAGTGAAAATTGTTGTATAGTGAAACATAGCCTTTTTTTTGCTTTCAAATGCATGTGAAAGCCTGATAACATATTTACACTATCATATATTAAATGAGCAATAGAGCTTGGCCTAAAAAATTATTATATAGTACACACATTACTACTTTCAACAAACCAGCCATATCCCTCCAAAGCAGGGGGGCCCAAAAAGAAAAACAAAAGTTTCTTTTTTTATCTTTAGTAATGTATACAGGAGAAGAGGTTACTAGCCCATTGCTCCCGGCATTTTAGTCGCCTCTTACGACACACATGGCTTACAGAGAAGGAATTTTGTTCCTTTTCCCCATGGAGATAAGAGGGAATAAACAAGAGTAAGAACTAGTAAGAAAATAGAAGAAAACCCAGAGGGGTGTGTATATATATATGCTTGTACATGCAAGTGTAGTGTGACCTAAATGTAAGTAGAAGTAGCAAGATGTACCTGAAATCTTGCATGTTTGAAACAGAAAAAAGACACCAGCAATCCTAGCAATTACAGGTTTCCGTTTTACACTTACATGGCAGGACAGTAGTACCTCCTTGTGTGGTTGCTGTCTACCACCTACTACCTAGGACACATTACTTATAGTGAGTGATGAATGTATTTCTCTTCTTCTTTCAACAAACTGGCCGTATCCCACTGAAGCAGAGTGGCCCAAAAAGAAAAACAAAAGTTTCTCTTTTTAACTTTAGTAATGTATACAGGAGAAGGGGTTACTAGCCCCTTGCTCCTGGCATGTTAGTTGCCTCTTACGACACTCATGGCTTACGGAGGAAAAATTCTGTTCCACTTCCTCATGGAGATAAGAGGGAATAAACAAGAGCAAGAACTAGTAAGAAAATAGAAGAAAACCCAAAGAGTTGTGTGTGTGTACGTACTCACCTAGTTGTATTCACCTAGTTGTGGTTGCAGGGGTCGAGTCACAGCTCCTGGCCCCGCCTCTTCACTGGCCGCTACTCAGTCACTCTACCCGCTCCATGAGCTTTATCATACCTCTTCTTAAAGCTATGTATGGATCCTGCCTCTACTACATCACTTCCCAGACTTTTCCACTTCCTGACAACTCTGTGACTGAAGAAATACTTCTTAACATCCCTGTGGTTCATCTGAGTCTTCAACTTCCAACTGTGACCCCTTGTTGCTGTGTCCCACCTCTTGAACATTCTGTCTCTGTCCACCTTGTCGATTCCTCTCAGTATTTTATATGTCGTTATCATATCCTCTCTATCTCTCCTTTCTTCCAGTGTCATCAGGTCGATTTCCCTTAACCTCTCCTCGTAGTACATACCTCTTAGCTCCAGAACTAGTCTTGTTGCAAACCTTTGCACTTTCTCTAGTTTCCTTACATGCTTGGCTAGGTGAGGGTTCCAAACTGGCGCTGCATACTCCAGTATGGGCCTAATGTACACAGTGTACAGGGTCCTGAATGACTCCTTATTAAGATGTCGGAATGCTGTTCTTAGGTTTGCCAGGCGCCCGTATGCTGCAGCAGTTATTTGGTTGATGTGCACCTCAGGAGATGTGCCCAGTGTTGTACTTACCCCAAGATCCTTTTCCTTGAGTGAGGTTTGTAGGCTCTGGCCCCCTAGACTGTACTTTGTGGTCTTCTTTGCCCTTCCCCAATCTTCATGACTTTGCACTTGGTGGGGTTGAACTTCAGGAGCCAGTTGCTGGACCAGGCCTGCAGCCTGTCCAGATCCCTCTGTAGTTCTGCCTGGTCCTCGTCCGATTGAATTCTTCTCATCAACTTCACATCTGCAAACAGGGACACTTGGAGTCTATTCCTTCCGTCATGTCGTTCACAAATACCAGAAACAGCACCGGTCCTAGGACTGATCCCTGTGGCACCCTGCTCGTTACAGGCGCCCACTCTGACACCTCACCACGTACCATGACTCGCTGTTGTCTTCCTGACAGGTATTCCCTGATCCATTGTACAGTAGACCCTCATTTAGCACGGTAGTTACGTTTATGAAAACATCGTGTTAGGTAAAATCGTGTTAGATAATTAGAAGAACTTATGGTAAAAATAGGGTTATGTTCCTGGGAGTTCCCAAAAAGCCAAACAAGTTTTTTTTAGACCAACAGATCTTGCAAAAATTGAAGGCGAATATGTAATTGTAGTTCATTGTCGTGATATATTACTGCTTAAGACTACAAATGCAATAGAAATAATAGTATTTCTTACCTTAACCCTTTGGGGGTCGACAGGCCTTCTCAGGAAAGTGTTCCTGGGGTCGAAAATTTTTTGGAAAAAAAAAAATTAATTTTTTCTTATGAAATGATAGAGAATCTTTTTCCGATCATAACGCCACCAAAATTATGAAATTTGATCGAAAACTAACGGAATTATGCTTTCGCGAAGTTAGCGGTAGCCATGACACTTACGCATCGGCGATTTTGCCCACTTTGAGCCCTATTTTGACAAATTCCAATGTTTCAGTCTCCTAAAATTATAGCTATTTCGCTAGAACTACATTTCTTCTATCGAATGAGTACAAGAAACCGCCTATTTACCAATTTCATCTACCCAAAATAGTGGTCAGAAAATGGCAATTTTCCAATTTCACACAAATTTCAAACGATGCCAATTTCAAAATAGGGTCCAGAGTAAACAAGGCAGACATTCCTGGCACTAAAATAACATGTTCTTTATTCATTAGTCACGTCTCCAGGCCCCTGTTCCATTACTTTTGCTTTTCATTTTGAATTTTTATTCTCACAAAAATAGAAGATTTACTGTTATGTATACAACTGCATCATTGTAAAAATGGTATAAATAATATCAGAGCACTTGTGCATGAATATAAGACTCGCCAGTTGATGTGTATTGGAGGCATGGTGTGATTTGTTTACTCTTGAACATCGTCAAAAATCGAACATTTTTGCTACTTTGAGCTCAATTTCAAGGTACTTGTTACTGTCATACCAATCAAAATCATCTCTATTTCTGTAATATATCTTCCATTCTATCAAATGAGACCAAGAAAACGAGAATACATCAATAAATACCATACGAAAATCGACTGCAAAGTCGCTGTTTTAATCGAAAAAACGGTCAGAGTTTTTTTTTCTCTCATTATGCAGTGTGTACTGCAGGATTTTTTTTATACTGCGCACACTGACCACACAGACCCATTCTTTCATATGTATGCCTACCAGACGTTTTCTGCTTAAATTGAGGCCGCTAGAATTTGGGCGTACTAGTACGGCACCAACCCCTGCTCGTAAAACGTACTAGTACGGCACCGACCCCGAAAGGGTTAAACTGTGGGTAATGATGTTTGTGGATGATTGTAAAGAGAGTAGAGAGTTATGCTGTGGCCCTACTGGGCTGGGGTGGATGGTAGAGGTTTGGTACTGAAGTCGATGGTTGTACTAGAGTGTCTAACTTTAAGTTAGTCACTTTAAGTTAGTAAGTGGTCAGTGGTCACGAGTGGTCGCAGTCCCTGAGCTGCTTTGGGAATTAGTGTGAAGGGTTACAATTATGGCTAGCTGCTGCAGTGTTTTAAAACGTGAGGTTGGGGTGTTGAGGAAGGAGGTCCTGCTTCTCCAGGAGGAAATTAGGAGGCTGAAGGTTCACCTCAATGGGTTTGCAAGTGAGAGTGAGGTGGCTGGAGTGGTGGAGGGGAATAGGGATACCATTAGTGAGGTGCAGTCTGCCACTACCTGCGAGGAGGGTAAAGGGGGAGAGGAAGAAAAGGCTACCAGGAGTGAGGTGCAGTTCAGCACCTGCTACAAGTGGTGAGTGGTTCCCAGTAAAGGCAGGAACATCAAAATAAGGAAAGTTAAGAGAGAAGATTTGAAGGTAGGAAATCACTTCTCTGTTCTTCAGGATGAGTGTACTCCAGTGGCCAGTGAAGGTAAAGGTACTACTTCCCCTGCTAATAGAGGTAAGCGAATTCTTATGGTAGGTGACTCACAGGTAAGATATATGGACCGTGCTTTCTGTAATAGGAATAAGAAGGTGAGAGAGAGGGTGTGCTTCCCTGGAGCTGGTGTTGGAGACATAGTCAACAGGTTGGATAATATCATGTCAGGTAATGGGAACAAGCCCATTATCTGTCTCAGTGCTGGTGGAAATGATATTGGGAAGGGTTGGAGAGAAGAGCTGCTAGATAAGTACAGGTCAGCTATAGATCTAATTAAGTCTAAGGGAGGGGTCCCAATCATATGTAGCATCTTGCCTAGAAGGGGAGTGGGAAATGAATGGTTGTCTAGGGCAATTGGTGCAAATTGCTGGCTAGACAGATACTGCAAGGAACTTGCAGTGACCTAACTGGGACAACTTTTATGGCAAACATGATATGTATGCAAGGGATGGGGTACATCTCTCTGGGACAGGGGTAGAAGCACTTGCCAACTCGATCAAGAGGGCCATTGCTGACATGCCTAGTATTTTAAACTGATAGAAGATAGAGGTATGGGTGTGTGTGGGGAACAGTCAGTTTGCAATACTAGGGCTGAAAACAGTACTAAGTGTGTAAAAGACATTCATCATAAAGTTACAAATAAAGACATTGGATCAGGTCAGCAAACAATTTACAGGCCCCCAAATCTTGATAGGGAGTGCAGTAAACTTCTATGGGATGAAATTCGTAAGACATCTACATATGAAAATGTTGTGCTAATGGGAGATTTCAACTTTAGACAAATTGACTGGAGCAATTTGACAGGAAATTTAGAGTCAAGTGACTTTCTTGATACGATTCAGGATTGTTTTTGAAACAGTTGGTGACAGAACCAACTAGAGGAAATATCCTGCTAGACTTGGTTCTTGCCAGCAGGGAATCGCTAATTAATAATATTGAGGTTAATGATGAGCTTGGGGAAAGTGATCACAAATCACTCAGTTTTAATATATCATGGAATTACCCTAATAATGGCAATCAAGTCTCTGTACCTGACTTCCGCCTGGCTGATTTCATAGGACTGAAAAATTACCTGGGTAGGCTGAACTGGAATGACCTGACAGTGGGTCAGGTAGGTGGTGATTGCCAATATGACTTTTTCCAGAGAATAGTTCTAGCTGCTCAGACAACTTATGTTCCTAATAGGGAAATCAGATCAAACAAAAATGATCCTAAATGGATGAACAATAGATTAAAACATCTCATTGGTCAAAAGAGAGGCATATATAGGCGAATTAAAAGAGGAGAGGGGCAATTAATCCTTTGACTGTTTCGGTCGTATATATACGTCTTACGAGCCAGTGTTTCGGACGTATATATACTCACAAATTCTAGCGGCCTCAAATCAAACGGGAGAAATTGCCAATTTCTAACCACTTTATTGGGTAGTTGAAATTGGTAAATTGGTGGTTTCTTGTACTCAATCGATAGAACAAATAGAGTTCAAAAGAAATAAATATGAGTTTGGTCGATTGTAACAATGGAATTGGCCGAAAATAGGGCTCAAAGTCGGCGAAATTGCCGATGCGTATATGTCGCTGACATCGCTAACTTTGCGAGAGCGTAATTTCGTAAGTTTTCCATCAAATTTCATATTTTTGGTGTCATTACAATCGGGAAAAGATTCGCTATCATTCCATAAGAGAAAATAATTTTTTTTTTTCCAAAATTTTGCGACAGAATGACAGTTTCAGAATGGTCTCCGACAGTCAAAGGGTTAAGTAATCAATATATTCAGTTAAAGAGAGAAATATAAAAGGGAATAAGAAAAGCAAAAAGAGACTATGAGGTTAAAGTTGCAAGAGAATCGAAGACTAACCCAAAAGGATTTTTTCAGGTATACAGAAGTAAGATTAGGGACAAGATAGGCCCACTCAAAAGTTACTCAGGTCAGCTCACCGTCAGTGATAAGGAAATGTGTAGAATGTTTAAACACTTACTTCCTCTCAGTTTTTACACAGGAAGATACTAGCGATATTCCAGAAATAATAAATTATGTAGAACAGGACGATAGTAAACTATGCATAATTAGGGTCACAAATAGATAAATTAAAACCTAACAAATCCCCAGGCCCTGATGAACTGTATGCAAGGGTTCTAAAGGAATGTAAAGAGGAGCTTAGCAAACCTATGGCTAATCATTTCAACATATCACTGCAAACTTGCATGGTGCCAGATAAGTGGAAAATGGCAAATGTAATACCTATTTTCAAAACAGGTGACAGGTCCTTAGCTTTGAACTATAGACCAATAAGCCTAACCTCCATAGTGGGAAAATTTATGGAATCAATAATTGCCGAGGCAATTCGCAGCCATCTTGAAAAGCATAAATTAATCAAGAATCTCAGCACGGTTTTACAAAGGGCGTTCCTGCCTTACAAATTTAATAACTTTTTCACTAAGGTATTTGAGGAGGTAGATCATGGTAATGAATATGATATTGTGTATATGGACTTCAGAAAGGCTTTTGATAGAGTCCCACATCAGAGACTATTGAGGAAAATTAAGGCACATGGAATAGGAGGAGAAATTTTTCCTGGATGGAGGCATGGTTGACAAATAGACAGCAGAGAGTTTGCATAAATGGGGAGAAATCAGAGTGGGGAAGTGTCACAAGCGGTGTTCCACAGGGTCAGTATTGGGCCCTTGTTGTTCAATCTACATAAACAACATAGATGAGGGAATAAATAGCGACATAAGCAATTTGCCGATGACACCAAAATAGGCCGTCCAATTCATTCAAATGAGGACATTAGAGCACTCCAGGAAGATTTGAATAGACTGATGCAGTGGTCGGAGAAGTGGCAGATGCAGTTTAATATAGATAAATGCAAAGTTCTAAATATTGGACAGGACAATAACCATGCCACATATAAACTAAATAATATAGATCTTAATACTACTGATTGCGAAAAGGATTTAGGAGTTCTGGTTAGCAGTAATCTAAAACCAAGACAGCAGTGCATAAGTGTTCGCAATAAAGCGAACGAATCCTTGGCTTCATATCAAGAAGCATAAATAATAGGAGTCCTCAGGTTGTTCTTCAACTCTATATATCCTTGGTGAGGCCTCATCTAGATTATGCTGCCAGTTTTGGTCACCGTATTACAGAATGGATATAAATGCTCTGGAAAACGTACAAAGGAGGATGACTAAGTTGATTCCATGTATCAGAAATCTTCCTATGAGGATAGACTGAGGGCCCTGAATCTGCACTCTCTAGAAAGGCGTAGAATTAGAGGGGATATGATTGAGGTGTATAAATGGAAAACAGGAATAAATAAAGGTGATGTAAATAGCGTGCTAAAAATATCTAGTATTGACAGGACTCGCAGCAATGGCTTTAAGTTGGATAAATTCAGATTCAGGAAGGATATAGGAAAGCATTGGTTTGGTAATAGAGTTGTCGATGAGTGGAACAAACTCCCGAGTACAGTTATAGAGGCTAAAACGTTGTGTAGTTTTAAAATAGGCTGGATAAATATATGAGTGGGTGCGGGTGGGTGTGAGTTGGACCTGACTAGTTTGTGCTACTAGGTCAGATGCCGTGCCCCTTTCCCTTTAAAGTGAATGTAACCTGACCTGGATGGGTCGGGGCATTGGCTTAAGTCGGTGGGAGATTTGGACCTGCCTCGCATGGGCCAGTAGGCCTGCTGCAGTGTTCCTCCTTTCTTATGTTCTTATGTTCTTATGTTTGTGCTACTAGGTCAGATGCCGTGCTCCTTCCTTAAGTGAATGTGACCTGACCTGGCTGGGTCGGGGCATTGGCTTAAGCCGGTGGGAGACTTGGACTTGCCTCGCATGGGCTAGTAGGCCTGCTGCAGTGTTCCTTTTTTCTTATGTTCTTATGTGATCCTTTATTGACAACGTTTCGCCCACGCAGTGGGCTTTATCGCCCACTGCGTGGGCGAAACGTTGTCAATAAAGGATCACATTGTACTGCTTATGTGTTTATTTTTCCATTGTGTCGGTATTTTATACCATTTATTTCCATCAGCTTATGCTCTTCCTCTTATACATCAATGATCTTCCCAATGTATCACAACACCTGAAACCAATACTCTTTGCTGACGACACGACTTATGTCATCTCCAACCCAGATCTTGCCACGCTCAATACCATTATTAACGACGAATTACTAAAAATATCTACATGGATGACAGCCAATAAACTTGCACTCAACATTGATAAGACCTTCTATTTTATGTTTGGTAACAGAGCAGGTGATGCACAATTAAACATTAAGATCAACAACACTCCTATTGCTAGACACAATGAGGGCAAATTCCTGGTCCTTCACCTTGACAGCAGCCTGAAATTCAGCACTCATATCCAACACATAACAAAGAAAGTGTCCAAAACTGTGGGGATCCTCTCTAAGATACGTTACTATGTACCACAATCAGCCCTACTCACACTATACTATTCACTCATCTATCCCTACCTCACATATGCCATTTGTGCTTGGAGATCAACAGCAATTACCCACCTAAAGCCAATAATAACCCAACAAAAAGCTGCAGTAAGAATTATCACGCAATCCAACGCTAGGCAGCACCCCCCCCCCCCACTCTTCAAAGACATAAACCTACTCACTGTTCAGAACATCTACAATTACTACAATCTACATTTATAGAACCATAAATTCCAACTTTAACCCTGAACTAAAACACTTACTTGACAGTTGTGACAGAACCCATAGCCATAATACCAGACACAAACATCTCTTTGACATTCCCCGTGTGTACATAAAAGTGCCTAAAATCTGGAACTCCCTGCCTGAATCAACCTCCATTGTCAATAGCACCATTAAAAAACATCTTATCTCACTTACGCACCCAACCAGTAGCTAACCACATGAAAACTACTTTATCTTGCACATATCCACAGCAAAATAAACTTATTGATATCTGATTCCCCCTAATTTGCACATGACTGTAACCAAAATTCTAGGCATACCTAGGCATATTATTGGCCATCTTGTAATATCTACTTCATAAAATATATAAATAATATAAGTACATCCCACTTTGTAATATTACCAAAAATAAAGTTGAATTTGAATTTTGAATTTACAAAGTCACACTAAGATATTGTTGTAGATTCGCCGGTATAATCTAACGGCCCGGGCCTTTTCCAAGGGTGGCCCGGCCTTGGTTCCCTGTCGTGGGAGTGTCTCAGACTAAAGTCTTCCATGGGAGGAGGTACAAGTATCTCCTCATCGTCTGGGACCAGTTTTTCCCACGCCCAGCCTCAATCCCCGTCTCAAAGGGGCTCAGAGGGAGAAGCTAGGCACCTTGGACTTCCACAAACCCCGCCCACACTGGGCTCGACGGGTGTGGCAGCTGCACAGCAGCAGACGATGTCAAGAGGTGCATAGGCAGCAAGCACTACAGAATCCTTTTGAAGCCACACCCCAGCTTTGGGCCGAAGCTCGAGCGCTGGGGAAGCTCAAGAATGCTGCTACTACGGCTTCACTTCTCCGTTGCACTCTGGAGAAAGGAGATAAAGAGGGAGTATATATAGGCCAGCAGACAGGGACGGGACAAAAGAGGTAGTAGTAGTGGAGTCAGTCGAAGACTAAGAAAGATGAGCACTGCAAGGGAGGTAGGGGCCCACAAAGGAGCTAGGGGCCCACAAGGGATCTAGTGGCCCACAGAGGGTAGGAACAAAAACACAGAGGGGAAAAAAATGGACCAAACACCCAAGGCAGATAAAAACCCAGAGGAGAAAGAGGAAAGCAGAAGCGAGAGAAGGAGAAAAAAAAGAATTAGGTTAAGTCACGGATGTTCTGAAGTTTGATCATTTTACAATGTAATGGGAAAGGAAGGCATCTACAGAGACAAAGCCACGACCAAGATTCATACAAGTTGTGTATAAGGGAGGATTCAACCAGACGGTGACTGTGAAAGTCTTTCTAATCTCAACAACTCTCTCCGTTCCTTAGACATCAAACTTACTATTTAATACCACTAAATGGTTATAACTATAACCATAATTTTTAAAGGGGTGGATCGGTAAGCCAGTAGAAGGCCTCGGTCAGATGACCAGAAGTTCCAATGACGGGTCATCATCTAAGACCCGCGTCACGAAGCACTTGTCCTGCTTCCTGACAAACCTTACCTAACCTAACCTATCAAAC
Source organism: Cherax destructor (assembly GCA_009830355.1). Lineage (NCBI taxonomy): Eukaryota > Metazoa > Arthropoda > Malacostraca > Decapoda > Parastacidae > Cherax > Cherax destructor. The sequence goes on along the minus strand of WNWK01005502.1, from coordinate 36,527 downwards.
TTACTGTCCGCCAGACTAACAATCTTCACACAACTCTAGTTCATACCTCTACTAACACTATAGATGATCCTGGTGTCTACTCTATTTCCTGTTCCTCTTGAGTATTTTGGTGAAACTGACCGTCCTCTTTCTGACAGACTCAGGGAGCACAAAAGTAGTGTTAGGGTTGCCAACACAAACAATGCTCTTTTCTGTCATGTCAGAGATCACAGTCATCCTATTGACTGGTCTGCTAAAACTGTCTACCCTACTTCTAACTTCCTGTCAGACACAGCAACATCTTGGGATCTTGATACAGGGAATTCTTCACTTGTCTAACATATAGTCATGACCTGGAGTTTACCTGAGAGAGTTCTGGGGGTCAACGCCCCCGCGACCCGGTCTGTGACCAGGCCTCATGTTGGATCAGGGCGTTATCAGCCAGGCTGTTACTGCTGGCCGCACGCAGTCCAACGTACGAACCACAGCCTGGCTGCTCATGTACCTACTTCTATAAGTGAATTTGGCCACTGTGATGCCACCTACGACTGCTTTACCTCACCTGTCTACAGTACATAAGCCACTTCTTCCTGTATTCGTTTCAGGATTGATGGATTGATTACATTGACTCATTCTGATCTTCACAATTCTTCTTTGTTTAGGACTGATGAAGCCACTGTGTGGCGAAACGTTTCCTCAATAAAGATACCCAAGTGTTGCACTTGTGTCTAATTCATCAACTTGTCGGCTAAATATCAAAATCATTTACAATACCGACAGGTTGGTAAGTAAGACACATAGCCAACATCTACGCAACTTTATTCCGAAACGTTTCGCCTACACAGTAGGCTTCTTCAGTCGAGTACAGAAAGTAGACAGGAGCAGTAGAGATGTGAAGACGATATAATCAGTCCATCACCCTTGGAAACGTAAATCTGAGGTTGTCAGTCCCTCAACCTGGACAAGAGTTCTGTTCCTTAGTCTGAAACAATGTGGAGATCAGGTGATAGTGTGGAGACTGTCCTCAATACTGAAACATTGCTACTACCTTTCACCAACATTAACACACGAGCGAGCCAGCGCCTCAATCCCTCATAACACCCACAGAAGTACACTACATGATATACAGTCTCATCAACCACAAAAACTCTACAGGCTCCATCCTCCTCCACCTTCCCATACAATAACGAAACTCTAGCAGGTAGAATTCCATGTAAAAACTTATATATAACCTCTCGTTCCCTCGGAGGATATAAGGAAACTATAGGAACCCTTATATCTCCCATCAACAAGTTATACAAAACCCTAATCTTAATTTGTCCCGGCTCCTTCACCGACATCATCACCATCAACAACCGCAAACAGTCTCGAAAATCTGTCCCTCTAAAATTCCTAAATAACACAGCATAAACACGCTCAAGACATCCCTCTTTGAATGGACCCGCATGCAGCACTGCGCTTTTAACATAAACACACAGTACACGTTCTCGAAGATCAAATAATCCCAAACCTGCCCTTCTTGCTGGCAACGTGATGACTTCCCTCTACAACCATTCACACTTTGAGGACTACAAGAACCTAAAAATCCTACCCTGAATCCTTTGTATCACCATGGTAGTTAAAAGGTACACCGCTGCTACGTACAATACCTTACTGTACAGGAGGGTATTTACAGTAATGGCTCTCTGCACGAGTCCTTGTAATCTATAATTAATGCTATTTTCAACTCTCTCCGAATTTGCCACTCTCACCTCTCTATCAGGCGCATACACAATCCATCCACGCGTATAACACGACCATCTACCCCATTTTCACTATGGTGATACAAAAACAGGCATGACGTACCCACTAAAAGGGCCACACCCCCTTTTAAACAGTAGGCAATGCATGCACCACATAACCGGGAATCTCCAGATCCCGTACATCTTTGAGGTTATGCTCTTGCAAAAAACTACATCCACTTTATACCTATTAATAAACCAAGCAGACCATCGCCTCTTCTCTACCGCACATAGTCCATTAACAATAATGGTCATAAATCGGAGGCCTAGGTGAGAGGTGGTTTGTGGCGTTGACTGACTCGACCTTTTGCACCTTCATCCACATCTGTATTACCACCTTTACCAGGTACCACAATCTCTGGTTTCCCAGTTCCTTTGGCAGTGAGCGATTTAGACCAAACAACTCCCGAACCACCTGCTATGTCCAACCACAACTCCTTACCAGACCTCTGGGCTGGTGTTAACACATCATAGGAATCCGATGTTGTCGCTGCGTGTTTCCGAGCGCCGTGTCCACTACACATTGTTCATTTGAAGCCACCTGATGCACATCCACCTCCACTACACTGAGACCCCCCCCCCTTTGATTCAGCATCCATCACGACATCAAGGGACGGTTCTGCTGTCCTCACAGAAGCCTCCACACACGCCAGAGCCTCATTCCCATCCTCAGGTGTCACCGACACCCCGTCGGATGAGGAAGACAATATTTCCCTTAACATATTTTCCAACGCTTCCAGTTCTGCTGTCCCTGTCTCCGTCCGTGCATGAACCGTATCCTTCGACACTGTAATGCATTCTTACGTCGTTCCCTTCTCAAGGTGAGCCGCATCCGCTACACCATTGCCCTCCTTCTAGTTGTCATAGGCCGCACTGCCTTCAAGACCTCGGGGCATGCCCCATGGCCGTGACACTCTATCTCCACGAGGTCCGTCCTGGTGACACTGGCGGTCCGTCCTATGAGGACACTCCATAGCCAAGTGTCCATACCCCTCGCAAATCCTACAGATCCGTCGTTGTCCTGCATAGGAGACCATTAGCTGTGTTCCAAATCTGGCAGGACTATGTAGGATGGCACAGGAGCTGAGTCTCGAACCCTGCAACCACAATTAGGTGAGTACAAATAGGTGAGTACAGGGTACTTCAGACTCATTTACAAGAGAGTACGTCCCCTCAGACAAACCTTCGTACATGCCAGTCATCCACGCTCCCGGTTGCGCTACATGTATCTTACCAAAGCGATTGAACACTTGCTGTAAGTCATTTTCGGTTGCCTCAGAGAACATTACGAGGATTTACCCAAGCATATCGTATGGACACAACCACCTGGCGCACTTTGACATCTGCATTCACCTCCATCACTACATTGTGACATATATCAACTGCCTCGTCGTAAACCTGAGCAGATACCAACTTGACAAACAATCATTTAGCTCCATTCATCGCTACACCGTAGAGATCCTCGTCTGCTATTCCTTATGTGTCTCTAATGATGGTGGGTGGTGGTACATTTGCCACATCAGTAGTCACAGCTTCCTTCAGCAGTTCAATTCCGACTGTGATTACACATTTCTTCAATCGCGCGGCTATTATGATGATGATGGATACTCTCAGGTAAGAGCCCTCATAAGGGCGATGTGAAGTGGGGACAGATGAAGGATAGTTGATGAGAGGAAGATCTTGAGTCGGAGATAAAGAGCCAGGGCTAGACCCAGCTGCTAAGCGTTGTGAGGCGATGAATGATGGCAGAAGTAGAGGCAGAGGCTAGACTGACTGCAGTGCTCGCTGGCTCGTTGACAATGGCTAGGCAATGACTGGCTTGGCGTCAGGTGTCAGGTGGGCGGGCTCGATGTGGGCAGAGTCGGGAGAGCAGGGTGGTTGCAGTGCTCTTTGAGTTGTTGTTAGGTGGCTGGATCTTGGAAGGACTAGTTGGGCGTCAGGGTGCACGTGATCTTCTGTCGTGGCAGTTGATGGGTTTTATTGTTTTATTGTTTGGGGCGGATTATATTTTTTTTAACGTATTGATAAATTTCGTCAGGAGCATCGGTCTTTAGTTTTTTGAAGTCCCTCTTGGACATGTAGTAAAGTTTGAATTTTCGAGGTGATCTTACTTGGGTTGTGATTGCTAGCAAAATTTGTCTATAGCTCCAGTTGCAGTGTGGTTCAGTAATGTATTTTACTGTTCCTTCTTGTAGGCGATCAGTGAGTTCTTCAGCGTGCATTTCGTCAGGGTAGGCAGAGGTCGTGTACAGAGTCATGTTGTTGATGATGGTGAGGTCAGTGGTGGTGTTTTCTTGAGTTGTTTCTGTAGTGTTTTCTTCGATGTTTTCTTCGATATTTTCTTCGGTATTTTCTTCGATATTTTCTTCGTTGTTATCTTCTATTTCGTCGGAGGATTCATCAGTGTATTCCTGTACTCCTTCTGTTTCATAAGAACATAAGAATGGAGGAACACTGCAGAAGGCCTACTGGCCCATACAAGGCAGCTCCTTATCAAAACCACCACTACCTAAGAATTTACTCCTGTACTCACGACACTAATCAAACCCAGCCCCTCCCACTCATATATTTGTCCAATCTCTTTTTAAAGCCACCCAAGGTCCTAGCCTCTATCACCCTACTCGGAAGATTGTTCCACGCATCTACAACTCTGTTCGAAAACCAGTACTTGCCTATGTCCTTTCTAAATCTAAATTTATCCAATTTAAATCCGTTATTTCTCGTTCTTACTTGGTTCGATATCCTCAGTATTTTATTAATATCTCCTTTGTTTATGCCCATCATCCACTTGTACACCTCGATGATATCTCCCCTCATTCTACGTCTCTCCAGAGAGTGGAGATTCAATGCTCTAAGTCTATCTTCATACGGGAGATTTCTTATACTGTAAATCATTTTAGTCATTCTTCTTGTGTGCTCTCTGTCAATCTGAAGAAGATGTCCTCTCTTGAGCTACTCTACCAGCAGCTGAAGGAAGAACTGAGGGTAGCTAAGCTTGAGATACAGCGACTGACTGAGGAAAACAAGAGGATTCGTAGTAATCCTCCTGTTGAGAATCCTCAAGCCAGGAAAGGAACCTGGTCAGTGGCTAAAACGCATGGGACAAAGTTAAGGCTCAAGAGGACGGGTGGAGAGGTAGAAACAACGAAGACCCAGGAGAATGTTGTGGAAACATCGAACCCATTCTCCGTGCTACCCGATGAATGTGAGTCGACTTCTGGGAGCGTCACGACGAAAGACACAAAGGAAGGTAAAAACATTGTTGTTGTTGGGGACAGTCAGGTTAGGTACATGGATAGGGCTTTCTGTTTGATTGATAGGAGTAGGAGACAGAGGGTTTGCTTTCCTGGGGCTGGGATGGAGGATATTGTTAGCCGTCTGACGACATCATGAGAGGTAATGGGAGCAATCCTATTATCTGTCTCAGTGCTGGAGGCAACGATGTTGGCAGACGTAGGAGTGAGGACCTGACTAGCAGGTTTAGGTCAGCAATAGACATAATTAGGAAGAAGGTGGAACCCTGTCATATGTGGTATTTTGCCAAGGAGAGGAGTTGAATGAATGGCTGTCCAGGGCAATTGGTGTCAATTGCTGGCTGGACAAATACTGTAAGGAAAATTCAGTAACATTCATTGACAACTGGGACCTCTTCTATGGCAGAAATGACATGTATGCCAGGGATGGGTCACTTATCCAGGTCTGGGGTGGGGCACTGGCAACTGCAGTGGAGGGAGCTGTTAGGGCTTTAAACTAGAAATAGTTAGTGGTATGGGTTTTGGGGGAAAACAGAGAAGTCCCAGTGTAGTAATATTATAAGTTGTAGGAGAACTAGTAATAGGCAGAATAAGGTGGATAGTGAAAGCTAGTGACACTAGATGACAAGGACAGTAATAGGTATAGTGGAAAAACAGAGATGAGCAGGAAGGGTAAAGAGAAAGGAGGGTCTCTAAATATATATTACACAATAGTCGTTAAATTAGACACTATGCAACACTTGGGTATCTTTATTGTGGAAACGTTTCCACACAGTGGCTTCACAGTCCAATCAAGTAAAAGGTATGAGAGGAGGAGTTGAGGTTACAGTCCCTCGGCCTGGAGTCGATGTGTTCAGTCCATCAATCTTGTTGGAAGTGTCCAAACCTTTGGGCAAGGACTTACTGACTAGTGGTTGATACCACTATGACCTGCCTCCTACGCTGCATCTCACCTGATTACAGCATATAAGCCATCTCTACGGCCGTTTGCTACACTTCCAACAAGATTGATGGACTGAACACATCGACTCCAGGCCGAGGGACTGATAACCTCAAACTCCTCCTCTCTATACCTTTCTACTTTGTATTGACTGATGAAGCCACTGTGTGGCGAAACGTTTCCCCAATAAAGATACCCAAGTGTTGCATATGTGTCTAATTTAACAACTTGTCGGTTCTCTGAACCATTTATCTACATCCTGTCTGACACAGCAACTTCTTTGGTTCTTGATACAAAGGATTCTTCAACATTTGTCCAAACCTTTGGACAAGGACTTACTTCGACTAGTGGTTGATACCACTATGACCTGCCTCCTACTGCTGCATCTCACCTGATTACAGCATATAAGCCATCTCTACGGCCGTTTGCTACACTTCCAACAAGATTGATGGACTGAACACATCGACTCCAGGCCGAGGGACTGATAACCTCAAACTCCTCCTCTCCTTATACCTTTCTACTTTGTATTGGACTGATGAAGCCACTGTGTGGCGAAACGTTTCCACAATAAAGATACCCAAGTGTTGCATATGTGTCTAATTTAACAACTTGTCGGTTCTCTGAACCATTTATCTACACACCAATAGTCGTAGTGCTAGGAATAAGATGGACGAGTTGAGATTAGTTGCAAGTACGGGTAATATTGATGTTTTTGCAATAACTGAGACATGGTTTAATATGAAAAATCGGGACTTGCCTGCCGAATGTCACATTCAGGGTTTTAAATTGTTCCAAGTAGACAGAAGTATCGGGAAAGGGGTGGGGTGGCACTCTATGTCATTGATCATTTAAATTGTTGCATAAAAACGGGTATAAAGTCTGAATTAACACATACAGAGTCTGTCTGGATAGAATTTTCAGAGGGTGTGAAAATTGATTTTAGGCGTGATTTACCGTCCTCCAAACTTAGATAGGGAACAAGGGAGACTACTTTGGGAGGAAATTGTTAAGGCCACAAGACACGATAACGTAGTAATTTAGGGACTTTAACTTTAGTCAGATTGATTGGAATTTCATGACAGGGAATTTAGAATCTAACGACTTTTAGAAGTAGTTCAGGATTGCTTTTTGAAGCAGTTTGTAACAGAACCTACAAGGGGAAATAACCTACTTGACTTGGTTCTGGCAAGCAAGGAAACCCTTGTTATTAATTTAGAAATTACAGAGGAACTCGGCTCAAGCGACCACAAGTCAATTACCTTTAGCATTGAATGGATGTATGATAGTAGGGATAATTCAGTAATGGTCCCAGATTTTCGCTTAGCAGATTATAATGGACTTAGAGAACACTTATCAACTGTGGACTGGGGTGAAGAAGAGAGGTATCAATATGACAGTTTTCTTAACACTATACAGGCTGCCCAAAGAACATTTATCCCGTATAAAGAAATTAGATCAAGTAGAAATGACCCAAAATGGATGAATAATAGGCTCAAATATCTTTTAGGGCAGAAGAAAGGAATTTATAGGCGCATTAAAAGAGGTGAGGGTCATCTTATAAATCAGTATACTGACATTAAGAGGGACGTTAAAAAGGGAATAAGAAAAGCTAAACGGGACTATGAAATTAAAGTTGCTAGAGATTCAAAAACTAACCCAAAAAGTTTTTTCCAGGTTTATAGAACAAAAGTTAGGGATAAGATAGGTCCCCTTAAAAATAACTTTGGGCATCTTACTGACAAGGAGAATGATATGTGCTCTATTTTTAATAATTACTTTCTCTCGGTTTTCACACAGGAAGACATTAATAATATCCCAGTAATTAATTTTTACAGAGGCCCAGAAGAAGATAAATTATGTAATATCACAGTCACTAGCGAAATGATTATGAAACAGCTGGACCGACTGAAACAAAATAAATCGCCGGGTCCTGATGAGCTTTTTGCAAGGGTTCTTAAGGAATGCAAAATGGAACTCTGTGAACCAATATCTAACATTTGTAATTTATCTCTTCAAACAGGTGTAGTGTCTGATATGTGGAAGATGGCTAATGTAATTCCTATTTTTAAAGCAGGGGACAAGTCACTACCGTCAAACTACCGCCCAATAAGCCTGACCTCAATTGTAGGCAAATTACTAGAGTCAATTATAGCTGATATTATTAGAAGCCATCTAGATAACCATAATTTGATTAATGATACCCAGCATGGATTCACGAGGGCCGTTCCTGCCTATCTAATTTATTAACCTTCTTCAGTAAAGCTTTTGAGGCTGTTGATCACGATAAAGAATTCGATATTGTTTATTTAGACTTTAGTAAGGCTTTTGATAGAGTACCGCACCAGAGACTGTTAAAGAAAGTGGCAGCTCATGGCATTGGGGGAAAAGTGCTGTCATGGATCGAGTCATGGCTCACCAATAGGAAGCAGAGAGTGTGCATAAATGGGGTTAAATCCGAATGGGGACTTGTAACAAGTGGTGTTCCACAGGGATCAGTCTTAGGCCCATTGTTATTTATAATATATATCAATGACCTTGATGAGGGAATTACTAGTGATATGAGCAAATTCGCCGACGCACGAAGATAGGTAGGATAATTGATTCAAACATAGATGTCATAGAACTTCAGGAAGATTTAGACAAACTTAATTCGTGGTCAGAAAAGTGGCAGATGCAGTTCAATGTAGATAAATGCAAGGTTCTGAAGCTCGGGAGTGTCCATAACCCAAGCACTTATAAGTTAAATAACGTAGAACTTAGCCATACAGATTGCGAGAAGGACTTGGGGGTGATGGTAAGCAGCAACCTTAAACCAAGACAGCAATGCCTAAGCGTACGTAATAAGGCAAATAGATTACTGGGATTTATATCAAGAAGTGTTAGCAACAGAAGTCCAGAGGTTATATTACAGCTTTATACATCATTAGTAAGGCCTCACCTAGATTACGCAGCTCAGTTCTGGTCTCCATATTACAGAATGGACATAAATTCGTTAGAAAACATTCAGCGTAGAATGACTAAATTAATACATAGCATTAGAAATCTTCCTTACGAAGAAAGATTGAAAACCCTAAAATTACATTCACTTGTAAGACGTAGAATGAGGGGAGACATGATCGAGGTATACAAGTGGAAAATGGGTATTAACAAAGGGGATATAAATAAAGTCTTAAGGATATCTCTCCAAGAGAGAACCCGCAATAATGGATTCAAGTTAGATAAGTTTAGATTTAGAAAGGATATAGGAAAGTATTGGTTTGGAAATAGGGTAGTTGATGAGTGGAACAGTCTGCCTAGTAGGGTTATTGAAGCTAGGACCTTGGGTAGTTTCAAATTTAGGTTGGATAAATTCATGAGTGAGAGGGGTTGGATTTGGGTGGGACTCGCGCATGAGTGGGTAGAATTGTCAAAGCTTATTTCTTGGGTAGCATTGAAGATTGGGTTGAGCAAATATTCTGTTAGTGGGACGGATTGTGAAGGACCTGCCTAGTATGGGCCAACAGGCCTGCTGCAGTGTTCCTCCTTTCTTATGTTCTTATGTGTTCTTATGTTCTTTGTATGTTCTCCAATGAATCTATATCCATCCTGTAGTAAGGAGACCAAAACTGAGATGCATAATCCAAATGAGGTCTCACTAGTGATGTATAGAGCTGTTTCTTCTGTAGTTGTGTGGAGAACGGGTTGGGGTTCTTGATCTTGATAGTTTGCTGCTTGCTGGAGAGATTGTGGTTGTTGAGAGGTGACTGTTGTCTGTGGTGGTGGTTCTGAAGTGGGTTCAGGTTCAGGGTCAGGAGTTTTGCTAGAGATGGGTGTGAAGTTGACGATATTTGGGATAGTCTTGAGTAGGTCTTGAGATGGTGGAGAGTCAGGAAATTTGAAGGTTGGCATGTTGTTGAGATTGAATAATTCGTTAATTGTCCTGTTGAAGGTGCCGGGGTTTGCTGCATTTGCAAGGTGTGCATACATCATGCAGTACAGCACCTTGGATGGTGCAGCGTCTGGAAGTGCAGAGATGGGATTTGTTGTTGATGGAGATTGTAATAATATTGGTAGAATTACCGACAATATGTTAAGTAAAAGGACACAATTGCAACTAATGTGACATTTTATTGTGGCAACGTTTCGCTCTCCAGGAGCTTTATCAAGCCGTTACAAGCGATAAATGGACATAGTTGGTATATATATACTGTCAAGGTGAGGTGAAAACACTAGTGGTGTTAGAAATAGTAGTGATATAAGTAGTATTAGTAGTAGTAGTAGAAGTAATACAATAAGGTAGTACAATCAATATGCACGTGAGTAAAAGGTGATAAAACAAATACTTGGGTAGTATAACAATAGGTTAGACAAATATTTCTGCTGGAGGTTGAAATATAAAAGGCCAGTAGGAGTGGTCCACATCTACGATGTCTCTCCTGTTAGTTTAGCACATCGTAGATGTGGACCACTTACTGGCCTTTATATTTCAACCTCCAGCAAAATATTTGTCTAACCTATTGTTATACTACCAAGTATTTGTTTTATCACTTACTCACGTGCATATTGATTGTACTACCTATTGTATTACTTCTACTACCTACTACTACTACTAATACTACTTATATCACTACTATTTCTAACACCACTAGTGTTTTCACCTCACCTTGACAGTATATATACCAACTATGTCCATTTATCGCTGTAACGGCTTGATAAAGCTCCTGGAGAGCGAAACGTTGCCACAATAAAATGTCACATTAGTTGCAATTGTGTCCTTTTACTTAACATATTGATGGAGATTGTTGTGTTGCTTGGAGTATTTTTTTGGTGTCTGCTTGAAGTTTGGTTATGGCGGCAAAAGTCGGTGATTTTTGGTTGTTTTTCTTTTCTTCTTCCTTTATTTTCTTGGAGAGGATTTCCTTTCTCAAAGGGCATTTTGCGGCTAGGGTATGGTGAGTGCCCTTACAGTTGAGGCAGGTAGGTGTGGCATTGGTGGTGGGACAAGTTTTGAAATCGTGGCCTTCTTTGCAGCAAGTAGAGCAGAACTTCTTATCCTTTATAGGGCATTCAGTGATTGAATGAAGATAAGAATAGCAATTCCAGCAGGGAGAGATGTGGGCGAAACGTTCTGGTTCTATTTGTCTTGGGTGTATGTGGTAGTATGAGATGGCAAGGCTATCTGATAGTGCTCTATATGCCATATCGATTTCAGTGAAGGTGATTTTTAACATTGATGCTGCATTTGGTATTTTTGTAATAGTGTCAATCGTAGCCCAGGAGTTCTGTTCCTCAATTGAAGCCTTCAGGTCCTCTATCGGTTGGGTTGTGATAATCTTGTCCAGTTTTTTCATAAAAACAGAACGTTTCGCCAGCAATGAGGGTGAAGGGGAGATGGTGAATTGACGGTCATTAAGTGTCTTCTTAGCAGTGTCGTCGGTCAGTTTTGAAGCTTCGTGGTCGTCGGTGCAGATAACTAGGAAGGAGTCTTTGAGTGTGTGGATGGCTGTAAATTTGACCTGCAAGCAGGTCTTTACAGCTGAAGCAAGGGCTAGTTTCGAGGAGTCATTGCTAACACCATGTTTAGGCCTAATCTTCACACGATGTGCAGACATCGTGTAAGAGTAGACGGTGCTATATGTAGAATATAAATTCCCCTCCCCAGCGGGGATCGTAGGGACACTTCTTGAGTAGCAGGAGCGACTGTGACTAGCGTGTAGCTAGGTCAGCAGTGGAGTGAGTGATGGCTATTATGCTCACGGTCAAACCACTCGGAGAGGTTGGAAGAACAATCACAATGGGTCTACCCAAGCCACTGTCTAGGCGACTGAGGAGGCCAAAATAATAATAACATAATAATAATAATTTTATTTACTACCAGTACATGTTCAAGGTATACAGACCATAGATGACATCAATGACATACTACTATATAGAAAGTCACTTCATATTCTTAGCATTTCCTGCAAATTAGGTCAGTTTTGTCCTGGGATGCCACCCACACCAGTCCACTAACACCCAGGTACCCATTTTAAACTGATGGGTGAACAGGAACGGACAGCAGGTGTCTTATGGAAACACGTCCTTAAGGTTTTCCAGCCATACCGGAGGAGATTTGAACCCTGGACCTCAGTGTGTGAGCTGAGTGCGCTAGCTATACAAGATACAATATATTTTATAAGACTCCATTTTCAAAAGAACCGTTAAAAAACATCTTATCTCACTTATGCACCCAACCTGTAGCTAACCACATGAAAACTACTTTATCTTGCACATATCCACAGCAAAATACACTTATTGATATCTGTGATTCCCCTTAATTTGCACATGACTAACCAAAATTCAAATACAACTATTTCTTCATAATTCTTAAGCTAGTCATAAGTTTGCCTAAGACACTCCAATATAGAAAGGGTATTATGCCAATTCATCACCTTTACCATTAATATATAAACTAATTGTTAAATTCTTAAATGTTTGAATTTCAATACCTCAATTCTGTAAACCTAGTTAATCACTACAATTACCTAACCTTACTATCAGTATAATCATTGTGTCACTATTGAGTAAGACCTATCATAAGACTGCCTGAAAAGCCTAGGCCTACCTAGGCATATTATTGGCCATCTTGTAATATCTACTTCATAAAATGTATAATAATATAAGTACACCTCACTTTGTATATTACTAGAAATAAAGAATTTGAATTTGAACTGTACAAAGTAGTTTTTTATATACATAGCAAATAAATATACCCCAGCATACATTGATCTTCCCCAGGATCCACTGATCTACCACAGTATCCACTGATCTACCCCAGTATCCACAGATCTACCCCAGCATCCACTTATCTTCCCCAGTATCCACTGATCTACCCCAGTATCCACTGATCTACCCCAGTAGCTAATGATCTTCCCCAGCATCCACTCATGTACACCTGCATTCACTGATCTACCACAGCATCTACTGATCCACCCCAGCATCCACTGATATACCAAAGAATTCACTGATCTACCCCAGCATTACCAGATATATCCCAGCATTCTCTGTTCTACACCAGGATTCACTAATTTTCCCCTTCATTCTCTGGTCTACCCCAAAATCTACTTTTCTATTCCAGAATTCACTGATCTACCCCAGCATCCACTGACCTACCCCAACATCCACTGACCTACCTCAGCATCCACTGACCTACCCCAGCATCCGCTGATCTACTTCAGCATCCATGATCTACCCCAGCATCCACTAAACTACCAAATAAGTCACTGATCTACCCAAGCATCCACTGACCTACCGCAGCATCCACTTATCTTCCCACAGTATCCACTGATCTACCCCAGTATCCACTGATCTACCCCAGTATCCAATGATCTTCCCCAGCATCCACTCATGTACACCTCGGTGGCCTGGTGGTAAAGCTCTTGCTTCACGCAGCGGTGGCTCCGGGAATCCCCAGGGTCAGGAAGTGGGCGCCTGGCCGCACTGGTAGCCCATATCATAATCTGAC
>WNWK01005502.1:0-22990 GCA_009830355.1 Cherax destructor | reverse complement strand
AAACCATTTGTGAAAGGGGATCAAAAACAATTCCCCACCTAAAGCCAAAAAACCCACAAAAACCGCAGTAAATTATCCACAATCCAACGCTAGGGCACACCCCCACTCTTCAAAAGACCTAAACCTACTCACTGTCCAGAACATCCATACTTACTACTCTTATCTACATTTATAGAACCATTAATTCCAACTTTAACCCTGAGCAAAAACACTTTCTTGACAGTTGTGACAGGACCATAGACATAATACCAGACATAAACACCTCTTTGACATTCCCCGTGTCCGACTAAATCTTTACAAAATTCAATGCGCAAAAAAGGGGCCCTAAAATCTGGAACTCCCTGCCTGAAAACTCTAGAACTGCAGACACAACCTCCATTTTCAAGGCACCGTTAAAAAACATCTTATCTCACTTACGCACCCGATAGTTAACCATACGAAAACTCTTTATCTTGCACATATCCACAGCAAAATACACTTATTGATATCTGTGATTCTCCTTAATTTGCACATTACTAACCACAGCAAATACACTTATTGATATCTGTGATTCCCTTTAATTTGCACAGTTCTAACCAAAATTCTGATACAACTATTGCTCCATAATACTTAAGTTAGTCATAAGTTTGCCTAAGATATCCAATATAGAATCTATATTATGCCAATATGTCACCTTTACCATTAATATATAAACTAATTGCTAACTTTTATATAATTGTTAAATTCTCAATGTTTAAATTCCAGTACCTAAATTTTGTAAACCTAACCTTACAATCTGTATATCCATTGTATAGCTATTAGTAAGACCTATCTAAGACTGCCTGAAAAGCCTGGGGCATACCTAGGCATATTATTGGCCATCTTGTAATATCAACTTTAATGTATAACTATAAGTACCCCCCACCTTGTATTACATGAAATAAAGGATTTGAATTTGAATTTGAATTTGAATCTAGATTATGCTGCACAGTTTTGGTCACCGTATTACAGAATGGATATAAATGCTCTGGAAAACGTACAAAGGAGGATGACTAAGTTGATACATGTATCAGAAATCTTCCCTATGAGGATAGACTGAGGGCCCTGAATCTGCACTCTCTAGAAAGGCGTAGAATTAGGGTGGATATGATTGAGGTGTATAAATGGAAAACAGGAATAAATAAAGGGGATGTAAATAGCATGCTAAAAATATCTAATATTGACAGGACTTGCAGCAATGGCTTTAAGTTGGATAAATTCAGATTCAGGAAGGATATAGGAAAGCATTGGTTTGATAATAGAGTTGTCGATGAGTGGAACAAACTCCCGAGTACAGTTATAGAGGCTAAAACGTTGTGTAGTTTTAAAAATAGGCTAGATAAATATATGAGTGGGTGCGGGTGGGTGTGAGTTGGTCCTGACTAGCTTGTGCTACTAGGTCAGATGCCGTGCTCCTTCCTTAAGTGAATGTAACCTGACCTGGCTGGGTCGGGGCATTGGCTTAAGCCGGTGGGAGACTTGGACCTGCCTCGCATGGGCCAGTAGGCCTGCTGCAGTGTTCCTTCTTTCTTATGTTCTTAAGTCATTCTGCCAGTCAAGTGATTCAGTAAGTCAGTCAAGTGATTCAGTAAGTCAGTCAAGTGATTTAGTAAGTCAGTCAAGTGATTTAGTAAGTCAGTCAAGTGATTCAGTAAGTCAGTCAAGTGATTCAGTAAGTAGTCAAGTGATTCAGTAAGTCAGTCAAGTGATTCAGTAAGTCAGTCAAGTGATTCAGTAAGTCACTCAAGTGATTCAGTAAGTCAGTCAAGTGATTCAGTAAGTCAAGTGATTCAGTAAGTCAGTCAAGGGATTCAGTAAGTCAGTCAAGGGATTCAGTAAGTCAGTCAAGGGATTCAGTAAGTCAGTCAAGGGATTCAGTAAGTCAGTCAAGGGATTCAGTAAGTCAGTCAAGGGATTCAGTAAGTCAGTCAAGGGATTCAGTAAGTCAGTCAAGGGATTCAGTAAGTCAGTCAAGGGATTCAGTAAGTCAGTCAAAGGATTCAGTAAGTCAGTCAAGGGATTCAGTACAGTCAAGGGATTCAGTAAGTCATAGGGATTCAGTAAGTCAGTCAAGGGATTCAGTAAGTCAGTCAAGGGATTCAGTAAGTCAGTCAAGGGATTCAGTAAGTCAGTCAAGGGATTCAGTAAATCAGTAAGTCATTCAGTCAAGTCAGTAAGTCATTCAGTCAAGTCAGTCAGACTTATGTTTACCTTTTTTTATGTGTACAAAGATTTATCAAAATGCAATGAAAATGAGAAAATGTATGTAAATAAACACACGAGCTTCCCGATTATTGTCGTCCTGCACGCGTATGAATCAAACTGAACGCTGGGAGGGATGCGTGGGTGGGTGAGGGTGGCTGTGGATAGCAGTAGGACTCCCCCACTGACTCAGTGGTTTAACCCACCGCGGGCGACAGTGCGCTCAAAAAATTTTCACCTCCAGCGAATCGTGTAATATCAAGTTTACGTCTTGTTAGATAAAAATGTGCCACAATTCTTCAGTCGTGTAATGCCCAAATCGTGCAACATAAAGTCGTGCTAAATGAGGGTCTACTGTAGTACCTTCCCTGTTATCCCTGCCTGGTCCTCCAGTTTTTGCACTAATCTCTTGTGTGGAACTGCATCAAATGCCTTCTTACAGTCCAAGAAAATGCAATCTACCCACCCTCTCTCTCTTGTCTTACTGCCATCACCCTGTCATAGAATTCCAGTAGGTTTGTGATGCAGGATTTCCCATCCCTGAAACCGTGCTGGCTGTCATTGATAAGCTCATTCCTTTCTAGGTGTTCCACCACTCTTCTGATAATCTTCTCCATAACCTTGCATACTATACATGTCAGTGACACTGGTCTGTAGTTTAGTGCTTCGTGTCTGTCTCCTTTTTTAAAAATTGGGACTACATTTGCTGTCTTCCATACTTCAGGTAGTCTCCCTGTTTCAGTAGATGTGTTTAAGATTGTTGTTATTGGTATACATAGCGCCTCTGCTCCCTCTCTCAGGACCCATGAAGAGATGTTATCCGGCCCCATCGTGTGTGTGTGTGTGTGTGTGTGTGTGTGTGCGTACATACGTACGTATGTAGTACTCACCTAATTGTGGTTGCAGGGGTCGAGATTCAGCTCCTGGCCCTGCCCCTTTACTGATTGCTACTAGGTCCTCTCTCTCCCTGCTCCATGAGCTTTATCATACCTCATCCTAAAGCTATGTATGGTTCCTGCCTCCACTACATTACTTGCTAGACTGTTTCACATCCTGACAACTCTATGACTGAAGAAATACTTCCTAACATCCCTTTGACTCGTTTGAGTCTTCAACTTCCAATTGTGACTCCTTGTTTCTGTGTCCCCTCACTGGAACATCCTGTTTCTGTCCACCTTATCTATTCCACGCCATATTTTGTATGTCGTTATCATGTCTCCCCTAACCCTCCTGTCCTCCAGTGTCGTCAGGCCGATTTCCCTTAACCTTTCTTTGTAGGACATTTCCCTTAGCTCCGGAACTAGCCTCTTTGTAAACCTTTGCACTTTCTCTAATTTCTTGACGTGCTTGACCAGGGGTGGGTTCCAAACTGGTGCTGCATACTCCAGTATGGGCCTGACATACACGGTGTACAGTGTTTTGAACGATTCCATACTAAGGTTTCGGAACGCTATTCTCAGGTTTGCCAGGCGCCCATATGCTTCAGCAGTTATCTGGTTGATGTGTGCTTCCGGAGACATGCTCGGTGTTATACTCACCCCAAAATCTTTCTCCTTGAGTGAGGTTTGCAGTCTTTGGCCACTTAGCCTATTCTCTGTTTGCGGTCTTCTTTGCCCTTCCCCGATCTTCATGACTTTGCATTTGTGTGTGTGTGTGTGTATGTAGTGTAGTGTAGCATAGTGTGTGTGTAATGTAATTTGGCAAATTTCACACAAGTTCCAAATATTCTAATTTCAAAAACAAACAAAAATACACTCCAAAGTTGCTTTTTTTTTCCTCAAGCACTGCTTGTTGCAGGATTTTCTTAATATGGTACACACTTACCACATTAGGCCCAGATTTACTACTCACAGCTTTTGAGTGAGCTGAGCTCTTGGCGTCATACTACAGGACCAACACAGGCTTCAAAGCCGTGATACAATGGGACCCACACTGAAAGGGTTAATGGGGTCGACTGTACTTTTTTTTAAAGCTTCTTATTTGGGCATCGACTGTACTTTTTTTTTTAAAACTTTTCAGTTTACTGTATACTAATCATACATCTCTAATGACCCTCAGTAAAACTTTGATTAATTTAATAAACATTGTTGTTTTGTTTTATTTTGTTTGCAGAGGATATCCCTGACTTGGATCAATGAGTTTGTGAAGTTATCCGGTCGTGTAATGCTACCACACACTTCTGGAATCCTGGTCGCTACAATACCTTGTCTGGCGCTGGACGACCCTTCACATGCTAGTAAGTGAATTGTGTTTAGTAGATGCTAAAAAATTAAACGTTTTATAAACAATAATGGTGCTTATTCCTCCAAATTCCCAATCCTTCACTTGGTGTTTCAAACTGAGCCTTGCTGGCTCAGTTTGAATGCAGTAGAACCTCTAATAAAAATCCTGTATACAGGTAGGCCCCACCTGTATACAGGTCGGCTGTCTCCCACCGAGGCAGGGTGACCCAGAAAGAAAGAAAATCCCCAAAAGAAAATACTTTCATCATCATTCAACACTTTCACCTCACTCACACATAATCATTGTCTTTGCAAAGGCGCTAAGATACGACAGTTCAGAAAATCCCTCCAAACTGCCAATATCTCAATCTAATTTAGCAATTATATCCATTCTTAATTTATTCAGAGTTCTTACAATAAATATATTCACCACTATAAGTTAAGGATGACAATATTTTAAGGTCAATAATGTGTGTACTGTATATGCATAGCTCTGTTGTGCACTTAACCCTTTGAGGGTCCAAGAATTTAAAAAAAAAAATTAATTTTTTCTTATGAAAAAATAAGGTAATAAAACAAAAAGTACAAAATTTGATGGAAAATTGATGAAATTACACTATCACAAATTTTACTACGTCAGCAATTTTGCCCATTTTGACTCCAATTTTAGGCTAATTACATTATTCTAGTCGACCAAATTCTTAGCTATTTCACTAGTATTACTTCTATTTTATCGACTAAGCACAAGAAACTGCCCAATCAACTATTTCAACTACCCAATAAAGTGATCAGAAATTGGTAATTTGGCCAATTTCACACAAAGTTCAAAATATTCCAATTTCAGAATAGTCCAGAAAAACAATGCAGGCATTCCTGGCGCTTAAATAACGATGCTTCTGTTTATTAGTTACGTTTCCAGGCTTTTCAGATGAATTCCATTTTTATTTTTTATTTACATTAAGAATTTTTATTCACCGAAAAATAGATTTGCTGTTATGCAATACAGCCTCTCCTCACTTAGCGACGTACTCGTTTACCGACGCCTTGGACTTACGACAGGCTCTCTGACCAGTATTTATACCTAAATAATGTATATTAGAGCTGATTTCCTCAATTCTGTTTATTACAATATACAGTACACTGCTGCATAAACATTTAAAAATATACCAGAAATGTTATAAATGGTGTAAAGGTGACATTAAAACAATATCAAAAGTGGTTGACATAAATCCACTACCATTATAGTATGCTCCTTGTTTAGCGACGAATTCGTTTACCGACGGGGTCTTAGGTCCCTATCTCCGTCGTTAAGTGAGGAGAGGCTGTATTGTAATAATTATATAAATAATATCAGGGCATTCATGAACGTATATTAGACCCACCAGTTGACGTGCATTGGACGCGAGACATCCTTTGTTTACTCTTGAACATTGGCAGAAATCAAACATTTCCACTAATTTGAGCTCAGTTTCAAGCTATTTTCAGTACTAAAACCAATCAAAGTCATCTCTATTTCTGTAATATATCTTCCATTCTATAAAATGAGACCAAGAAACTGCGAATACAACTGTGTAATCCATACAAAAATACACCGCAAATTCGGTGTTTCATTATGCACTGCGTGCTGCAGGATTTGTTTTATATGGTGCACACTTACCACATACATCCATTCTCTTATATCTAGGCCAAAATTTATTGCTCACAGCTTATCTGAGTGAGCTGAGCTCATGATGTAGAACTACGGATTGGACCATCGAAGAGTTAATATACGCTAGTTTAAATATATTATCAGGCTTTTATATGCATTTTTATATAGATTGGAAAGTGATAAAGGCTGTGTTTCACTTTACAGCAGTTGCCTGGACCAAACCTGCTATATAAGGTGCTATATTAGGGTGGCTTGTGACCAGGTAGGCAAAGCTCTCTCTTCACACGCTGAAGGTCCGGGTTCAGTTTCTGGCAAGGGCGGAAACATTGGATGTGTTTCCTTAAACCTGTTGTCCATGTTCACCCATCAGTAAAATGGGTACCTGGGTGTTAGCTGACTAATGTGGGTCACATCCTGGGACAAAATTGACCTAATTTGCCCGAAATGCTCTGCATAACAAGTGGCTTTCTATATACACAAATAACCCGTACATAGAAGAGAGGAACTTATGACGACGTTTCGGTCCGACTTGGACCATTTACAAAGTCACATGTCGTAAGCTCCTCTCTCCTACGTGTGGTTATTTGTGTATTGTTCCAGTCACAGTATTGTGCCATTTTGTTATTTATGGCTTTCTATATACTAGTAGTGTTATTGATGTCAGCTATGGTCTGTATACCTTGTACAGGTTCTGACCAACCAGTCGTAAGTCAAAATGGACGTAAGTCGAACCTTAGAAAATTGCCAATAGGAATACTTCAGAAATTAAATCTTAATCTTGTAAAGCAATCATTCTTTTATGTTTATTATGGAAATAACTTGAGTCCGTTATACATGTGGTGGAAAAGTCAGCTGGTACATGAGAAAGAAAGGTTACAAAAGCTATGGCTTGGGTAGCATCAAAAATAGGTTGGATGGATTTGAGAAGGAAAAATAAACACATAAGCAGTATAATGTGATCCTTTATTGACAACGTTTTGCCCACACAGTGGGCTTTATCAAGTCACAAACAGATCTACCTGGGTGAATGGTACGTGAGTAATTTATAGAATGGAGTCAGGTGAAGAATGCTGGGTAGGTTATGGGCCAACAGGCCTACTGCAGTGTTCCTCCTTTCTTATGTTGGATCTGATAAGGACCTGCACAGAAGTGGCGGGGGAATATGTAGTTATGTGGGATAACGATGAAGAAGTTTCTTGGCAAGGGGTTCAACTATGTTATAGAAGCTGTTGTTTTGGTTGAAGTTGTTGGATATACAGATAAGTGATGATTCCAGGATTCTGCGGTATTGAGTGTTTTCTTCTCTGGCAGTGAGTCTTGCATTTCTGTAGTTGATTAAATATTTGTGTGAATTTTGGTGTTGAACACAGGCATTCCTTAAATTGTCAGATCTGCCAGCGTACTGGTGTTCTGAAATACGTGTTTGGAGGTCTCTGGATGTTTTGCCCACATAATTTGCTGCAGAGGATTGAAGCTTGTCCTGTCTATTACTGGTAATGTCCTTGATGGTGGTGGATGTGGAGGTAGATATACTTGGAATGAGGTATTGGAAAAGATGTTGGAAACATGTTTAACAATGAAGTTGGTGGGAAGGACTACAGTGGACCCCCGAGTTTCGGTCACCTCGGAAATCGTACAATTATGTAAGTGTAATATTGTAAGTGCTTTTGTAAGTGTATTTTTAGGGGTCTGAAATGGACTAACCTACTTGACATTATTTCTTAAGGGAGTAAATTCGTTCGGTAATGGCACTTGAGCAGCCTTCTGGAATGAATTATGACCGAAACTCAGGGGTCCACAGTATATATCTCCTCTCAGCAGTGTTTTCTCAGGGTGTTTTAAAGATGTTTATTAGAGACTGCAGATGACGGGCATTAAAGTGACGAGGATAGTGAAGTTTAGAAAATACTTGTTCAATTAGAGAGCATTCTTCCTCAAGGAACTCTGCTGCAGATTCTGAGTGCGTGCAGAAAAAAGCCTTTAATTACACCACGTTTAGTTTTGGTGTCGTGGTGAGAGTAGAAGTGTAGAAGATCGTGTTGGTTGGTAGGTTTTCGATAGACTTCAAAGCAAAGTTCATGGTCAGCTTTGCAGAGAAGAACATCAAGGAAAGGAAGAGTGTTGTCAACTTCTTCTAGTGTGAACTGGATTGAGGGCTAGACCTGGTTGAGCTTGTGTTGGAGAGCTTGAACGTTGAAGCGTCTGGGAGTTATGATGAGAATGTCGTCAACATAACGGAGCCAGGTGACAGAAGAGGGAATAATAGTGGAAAATCGTTCGGCTTCCATGTACAGTGGACCCCCAAGTATCGGCCGTAATCCGTTCCAGGAGCTAGGCCTTAACTTGAACTGGCTGAAAGTTGAACCATTATTTCCCATAAGAAATAATGTAAATAGTACAATTAATCCGTTCCAGACACCCAAAAATATTCACACAAAAAATAATTTTTTAAAGAATAACTATAGTTTTACATACACAAAACAATTATACATATTATAGTTATTAGAAAATAAATACAAACATTTAAATACACATTTAAATAAAACATAAAATAACATTTTTACTTACCTTTATTGAAGATTGTTAATGGCATCTGGAAGATAGGGAGGAGTGAGGGAGGGCTTAGTGTTTGGAAGGGGAATCCCCACTCCCTGCTACACTCCCTGTATGCCTGCTATACTTCCTGCATGCCTGCTACACTTCCTGCATGCCTGCTACACTCCCTGCATGCCTGCTACACTCCCTGCATGCCTGCTACACTCCCTGCATGCCTGCTACACTCCCTGCATGCCTGCTACACTCCCTGCATGCCTGCTCACTCCCTGCATGCTTGCTCACTCCTGCATGCCTGCTACCACAGGGGTGTTACTACGAAGCTTCTTTGGACCCATGGTGACATATTTCACAGTGACAATCAATAAACACAATAAAATAATTGTGAAATGTTTCAATGAGCACGCTGGGTAATGTTCACTCAAGGATAAACAAAGCTAGACTGGCTCACGACGCCTGTGCAGGGAGGCACGCAAGCGCGGACAGGTCTGGTACGCGGGCCGATAGTCGGGGAAACGGCCGATTGTCGGGGAAAATTGGGCCGAAAAAAGCAATCGAAACTCGAACCGGCCGATACTCAGACCGGCCGAAAGTCGGGGGTCCACTTATTGGTTCGCCAGGATGGCACTAAGTGGCAAACCCATGGGTAGCCCAAAAGTCTGCTGAAAGAGGTGATTTTCAAAAGAGAAACATGTAAAGCCAACACATAGTTCAACAAGGTCGATGAAATCGCTGGCTGGAATAGGAAGATCAAGTGAATCCTCAATTTTCCTGCGCAAGAGATCGATGGCTTGTGTAGTAGGTACTTTGGTAAATAGGGATGTTATGTCATGGCTAGAGAGTTTCTTGTTCCTAATGTTGATGTTTTGAATGCGATTGAGAAGATCACCCGAGTGTTTGAGATGTGCTGGACTGATGGTGCCCAAGAGTTTAGAGAGGTGTTTAGCGAGAATTTCTGAGAGTTGGTTGGGAGCACTGCCTATTCCCGAGGATATGGGCCTCAGTGGGATACCTGGCTTGTGAGTTTTTGGCAGGCCGTACATTCTGGCAGATCTGGGGTTGCTGGGAATGGTGTGCAGAAGTTCCTTCCCTTGTTCTGAGTCCCTCAGAATGCGGCGAGTCCTGTGAAGAAATGTTTTTGTAAGGTTGTCCACTTGGTTTGTTGTGAGAGGTTTGTAGGTATCTGGGTCATTAAGTAGATTGAGCATTTTGTTCCAGTAATCGTCAGTGTTCAAGATTACGACACCACCTCCTTTATCAGCGGTGGTAACCCTGATGGTCGTGTCTTCTGCTAAAGCTTTAAGTGCAATGATGTAACGTCAAGGTATGACTGGGGAGCTGTGTTGAGATGGCCGCTGAGATGATGCCTTGAAGATAGCCTTTTTGGATATCGGAGTCATTGTGTCTGTAGTTTTTAGCGATGAAATTGATGTCTTGTTTCGGTTTCGTAATTCCTGTTGCAAATCTGAGGCCTAAGCTGAGGGCTTCAGTTTCTGTGGTTGACAGTGGACGAGATGAAAGATTTTGAATAATTTCAGGTCTTCCTAAACTTTCCCTTGACTATTATCACAGAGAGTTTGGAGTTTCCTAGTAAGTTTGATTTTCTGTTGAACATTAGCTGTGGTAACTCTGCTGCGAATAATTTTGACAGTGCATCTGTTCATGTTACCCTGGAGTGCTGTGCTTAGTGTCCTCAAACACTCGGGTGATCTTCTCAATCGCATTTGCAACATCAACATCAGGAACAAGAAACTCTCTAGCCTTGAGATAACTTCCCTATTCACCAAAGTACCTACTACACAAGCCATCGATCTCTTGCACAGGAAAATTGATGATTCACTTGATCTTCCTATTCCAGCCAGCGATTTCATCCACCTTGTTGAAATATGAATTAGGTCGTAAGTCGGATGGTGAGTGTACATGTACTTGTAGAAAAAATAGACATAAACAGGGCCTGCCTGTATAGAAATAAAAGTAGAATTACTGACAATATGTCAGGTAAAACCACCCAGGGAGGTACCGTCCAGCCAAGTGAGTGTGAAATGGAAACTTGTAATTGTTTTACATGATGGTAGGATTGCTGGTGTCTTTTTTTCTGTCTCATAAACAGGCAGGATAACAGATTTTTCTGAGTAAATGAAATGTAACGTAGAAATAATTTATTTCAAATTCAAGGACATTTTTTTATGATTCGATTATTTTCTCTAAGAGACGCGAGGATTAGCAGAAGATGTCAGCTCTGGGTTGATGGACCTCATTACTGTTGAGGATGATAGAGATGGACCAGAAGGATCGGCAGACACCATCAGTGATCACAACTCATCTTTCAGTCCTAATGGTATGTATCAAGTTTTCTTCGTATATATATATCAATTAATTTTACAGAGTGTACAGGTTAAAGTTTGCAGGAGAGAGGAGGAATTATTTTCCAGTAAAAGTACACATTAGAGAGGGATGTGTGATGTTACCCTGGGTATTTAAAATACACTCACCTCTCTTTTAAAGCTCCTGTATAGTGTAATTTTTTTGTCAATGCGATTGAAAAAGTTCATCCAAAATTGAATAGTACATGAAGATGACTTCATAGAATGTGCTGTTCAATTTTGGGTTCACATTTTCATTTGCACTTGCAAAAGTCTGCAATATATAGAGGAGCTTTGTAAGAGAGCCGAGTGTATTTATAGATTTTTTTTTTCAAAAGTATCGACCATATTCTTCTTCCTCTTCCTCTTCTTCCTTTCCTCTTCCTTCTCCTTTTTCTCCTCTCTTCCTCTTCCTCCTCGTTTTCCTTCCTCCTCGTTTCCTCTCCTCTCGTTTCCTCTTCCTCCTCGTCTTCCTCTTCCTCCTCGTCTTCCTCTTCTCGTCTTCCTCTTCCTCCTCGTCTTCCTCTTCCTCCTCGTCTTCCTTCCTCTGCTTCCTCTTCCCCCTCCTTCCTCGTTCCCCGTCTTCCTCTTCCTCCTCGTCTTCCTCTTCCTCCTCGTCTTCCTCTATCTCCTCGTCTTCCTCTATCTCCTCGTCTTCCTTTCTCCTCGTCTTCCTCTTCCTCGTCTTCCTCTTCCTCCTCGTCTTCCTCTCTCCTCTCGTCTTTCCTCTTCCTCCTTGTCTTCCTCTTCCTCCTCGTCTTCCTCTTCCTCCTCGTCTTCCTCTTCGTCTTCCTCTTCCTCCTCGTCTTCCTCTTCCTCCTCGTCTTCCTCTTCCTCCTCGTCTTCCTCTTCCTCCTTGTCTTCCTCTTCCTCCTCGTCTTCCTCTTTCTCCTCGTCTTCCTCTTCCTTCTCGTCTTCCTCTTTCTCCTCGTCTTCCTGTTCCTCCACGTCTTCCTCTTCCTCCTCGTCTTCCTCTTCCTCCTCGTCTTCCTCTTCCTCCTCGTCTTCCTCTTCCTCCTCGTCTTCCTCTTCCTCCTTGTCTTCCTCTTCCGCTTACTCTTTTTCTTCTTCTTCAACAAATCAGCCATATCCCACCAAGGCAGGGTGACCTCAAAAAAAAGAAAATTAAAAGTTCTTTTTACATTTAGTAATGTATACAGGAGAAGGGGTTACTAGCCCCTTGGTCTTAGCATTTTAGTCATCTCTTACGACACACATGACTTACAGAGGAAGAATTCTTTTGTATTTATAGATATAGAAGAAGTGAATGTTAGTGTATTGGGAAGAGATTGGGATTTAAAGATAAATCTGATACAAATAAGTAATTTTGACTTTTTTGGGGGTTATCCTAGGTAGTTTACACATACAGTGGTCCCTCGGTTTTCGTGTTTAATCCGTTCCTGAGGGATGCACTAAAACTGAAACACACGAAAACTGAAGCCATTTTCCTTATAAGAAATAATGGAAATTCAATTAATCCGTTTCAGACACCCATGAGTATCAACAAAAAATAATTTTTTAGAGATTAAATAAAGATTTACATACAGAAAAGAATAACAAATAAATATAAAGCACTAATAACATGTATAAATGAACATTTAACATCACACTTACTTTTATTGGCGACTCTTGTTGGTGTATGGAAGATGGAGAGGAGAGAGGAGGCGAAGTTATTGTGGGAGGCAGGACAAAATCTTCAATTTGACACTAATATCAGCTCTACGGCTTATTTATCTATCACAATTCATCTAATATGACATAATAAACAATATAAATAACATAAAAACGTGATATGCACTCTAGAATGAATAAAATATGTGTCTCATTACGAATGTGGTGGCGGGCATACTCGGTCCAGCTATGAAAACATCTTCCTATTCTTTCCTCCTTCAGACGCATTAGTATAAGAGAAACGGAGTTTGTAATGCTAACTGCATTAGATCACTTATTTCCAGTCGCTTCAAGGTGTGAACAGAAATCATTCCTGTCCAGGCTGGCTGGTAACAACAACAACAGCAGCAGCAACAACAACATCTGGTTTGTTGACAAAACTACCGAAACTTCTACACTCTCATTCTCTCTCGTTTATTCATTTAATCTTGTTTACTCACCTCTCACTCTACATTAAGACTGCCCCTACCACCACTGCCTCTCACCACCACTGCCTCTCACCACCACTGCCTCTCATCACCACTGTCTCACCACCACTGCCTCTCACCACCACTGCCTCTCATCACCACTGCCTCTCACCACCACTGCCTCTCACCACCACTGCCTCTCACCACCACTGCCTCTCACCACCACTGCCTTCACCACCACTGCCTCATCACCACTGCCTTCTCACCACCACTGCTCTCCCCCACCACTGCCTCTCACACCACTGCCTCTCACCACCACTGCCTCTCACCACCACTGTCTCACCACCACTGCCTTCACCACCACTGCCTCTCACCACCACTGCCTCCACCACCACTGCCTCTCACCATCACTGCCTCTCACAACCACTGCCTCTCATCACCCCTGCCTCTCACCACCACTGCCTTCACCACCACTGCCTCTCACCACCACTGCCTTCACCACCGCCTCTACGCTTATTTCCAGTCGCTTCAAGGTGTGAACAGAAATTATTCCTGTCCAGGCTGGCTGGTAACAACAACAGCAGCAGCAGCAGCAACAACAACAACTGGTTTGTTGACAAAACTACCAAACTTCAACACTCTCATTCTCTCTCGTTTATTCATTTAATCTTGTTTACTCACCTCTCACTCTACATTAAGACTGCCTCTTACCACCACTGCCTTTCATCACCACTGCCTCTAACACTGCCTCAACCAACAAACAAGCACCACTGCCTCTCATCACCACAGCCTCTCATCACCACTGCCTCTCACCACCATTGCCTCTCATCACCACTGCCTCCCATCACCACTGCCTCATCACCACTGCCTCTCACCACCACTGCCTCTCACCACCACTGCCTCTCATCACCACTGCCTCTCATCACCACTGCTCTCACCACTTTGCTAGATTTCTTTCTTTAATTCTATGGTGTTCCTCACTTTCTTTACCAAAGGATTGACACTAGGAGCTATCTTTGGGCCCGTGGTGGCTTATTTAGCAGTCACACAATAATCAAGGGCCAAAAACAATGGATTGTTAAGAAATGTTTTGTATGAACTCGCAGGATAATGTTCACTCAACCAGAAACAATGCTACACTGCCTGAGAATGTGCGTGGGAGGCGGGCTTGCGGGCTTTGTATGTGCGCTGGGCACTGGACAGGGTACCGGAACGAGCACGAAAACGGAGGGAACACACGAAAACAGAGGGCAATTTTCCACGGAAAAACTACACGAAAACTGAAATACACGAAAACAGAGATACACAAAAACGGAGGGATGACTGTATGTTACTATGTATGATAATTGTACATACTTATGTGTACCTAAATAAACTTAGTGGACCCCCGGTTTACGTACTGCTCCAAACTCGAACAATTATGTAAGTGTATTTTTGTAAGTGTATTTTTGGGTTCTAAAAGGACTAATCTAATTTACATTATTCCTTATGGGAACAAATTCATTCGGTAACGGCACTTGAACAGCATTCTGGAACGAAATAATGACGTAATCCGGGGGTCCACTGTAGTTGCTTTTTTGCCAATAACACTTCTTTTCGAAGATTTTGAAGAGAAGTTGCATAGGTTGGTGGATGAATTTTAGAGGGTATGCAGGAGGAGGTAAAGTGAACATAGGAAAGATCAGTGGAAGATTTGATATAAGATTGAAGATAGGGAGCATGGAGGAAGTGAAATTTTTATTTTTCAACATACCGGCTATTACGAGTGGGCAAAGTATAGAGTGCTTTTTAACTCGTAATATAGATCAATATTCCTTCCTTGTTTTGTATCAAATAGGAAATAGAAACTTCAAACAAAAATCGATTTAATTTAATTAAACTAGAATTAGCAAAGAACTACAGACCAATTGCGCTAACGCCCCATATCATAAAAATCTTTGAAAGGGTTCTAAGAAGCAAGATTGCCACCCATCTTGATACCCATCAATTGCACAACCCAGGACAGCATGGGTTTAGAGCAGGCCGCTCCTGTCTGTCCCAACTACTGGACCACTACGACAAGGTCCTGGATGCTCTGGAAGATAAACAGAATGCAGATGTTATATACACAGATTTTGCAAAAGCCTTTGACAAGTGTGACCATGGTGTAATAGCACACAAAATCACAAAATGCGTGATAAAGGAATAACAGGAAAAGTTGGTAGATGGATTTATAATTTCCTAACACGTAGAACACAAAGAGTAGTAGTCAACAGAGTAAAGTCTGAGGCAGCTACTGTGAAAAGCTCTGTTCCACAAGGCACAGTACTTGCTCCCATCCTATTCCTCATACTCATATCAGACATTGACAGGGATATAAGCCACAGTGCTGTGTCTTCCTTTGCAGATGACACCCGAATCTGTATGACAGTGTCCACCGTTGAAGACACTGCAAGACTCCAAGCAGACATAAACCAAATCTTTAAATGGGCTGCAGAAAACAATATGAAGTTCAATGATGAGAAATTTCAATTACTCAGATACGGAAAACGTGAAGAAATTAAAATCTCATCGGAGTACAAAACTAATTCCAACCACACAATAGAGCGAAAAACTAATGTCAAAGACCTGGGAGTGATCATGTCAGAGAATCTCACCTTCAAGGACCATAACAATGTAGCAATTGCATCTGCTCGAAAAATGACAGGATGGATAATGAGAACCTTCAAAACCAGGGATGCCAAGCCCATGTTGACACTTTACAGATCGCTTGTTCTATCTAGGCTGGAATATTGCTGCACACTAACTGCACCTTTCAAGGCGGGTGAAATTGCTGACCTTGAAAATGTGCAGAGAACCTTCACCGCACGCATAAGTGCGATAAACCACCTCAACTACTGGGAACGCTTGAAGTTCCTAAACCTGTACTCTAGAACGAGGCGGGAGAGATACATTATTATATACACATGGAAAATTCTCGAGGGCTTAGTACCAAACTTGCACACAAAAATCACTCCGTACGAAAGCAAAGACTCGGCAGGCGATGTAACATTCCCCCAATGAAGAGCAGGGGTGCCACTAGCACGTTGAGGGACAACACAATAAGTGTGAGGGGCCCAAGATTGTTCAACTGCCTCCCAGCATACATCAGGGGGATTACCAACAAGCCCCTGGCTGTCTTCAAGCAGGCACTGGACAGGCACCTCAAGTCGGTACCTGATCAGCCGGGCTGTGGTTCGTACGTTGGACTGCGTGCAGCCAGCAGTAACAGCCTGGTTGATCAGGCTCTGGTCCAACAAGAGGCCTGGTCACAGACCGGGCGCGGGGCGTTGACCCTGGAATTCTCTCCAGGTAGACTCCAGGTAGATATATATACAGTGGTACCTCGACTTACGATATTTTTTCATTCCAGAATGCTGTTCAAGTGCCATTACCAGACGAATTTATCTCCTTAAGAAATGATGTAAAATAGACTAGTCCATTTAGACCCCCAAAATTACACTTACAAAAGCATTTAAAAAATAAACTTACATACAAGGGTGTGTTTGGGGACCATCGTAAGTCGAGGTACCACTGTATATATATATATATATATATATATATATATATATATATATATATATATATATATATATATATATATATATATTAATCAATCAATCAATCAATCAATCAATCAATCAATCAATCAATCAATCAATCAATCAATCAATCAATCAATCAATCAAGCACTGTTTAAGGTTCCTCTAAGTTTCTAAGGAAGTTAACACATTATTCTTAAACACTGAACCTTCAGTATTAGTGAAGGGAATGTACAAAAGTATAGTGGTACCAACACTCTTATATGGGTGTGAAGCATGGGTTGCAAATGCTGCAGCGAGGAGGAGGCTGGAGGCAGTGGAGATGTCCTGTCTAAGGGCAATGTGTGGTGTAAATATTATGCAGAAAATTCGGAATGTGGAAATTAGGAGAAGGTGTGGAGTTACTAAAAGTATTTGTCAGAGGGCTGAAGAGGGGTTGTTGAGGTGGTTTGGTCATTTAGAGAGAATGGATCAAAGTAGAATGACTTGGAGAGCGTATAAATCTGTAGGGGAAGGAAGGCGGGGTAGGGGTCGTCCTAGAAAAGGTTGGAGGGAAGGGGTAAAGGAGGTTTTGTGGGCGAGGGCTTGGACTTCCAGCAAGCATGTGTGAGCGTGTTAGATAGGAGTGAATGGAGACGAATGGTTTTGGGACATGACGATCTGTTGGAGTGTGAGCAGGGTAACATTGTGTGAAGGGATTCAGGGAAACCAGTTAATTGATTTAGTTGGACTTGAGTCCTGGAAATGGGAAGTACAATGCCTGCACTTTAAAGGAGGGGTCTGAGATAGTGACAGCTGGGAGGGACTTTTCTCAGCTGTCGTATCTGAGCTCCTCTGCAAAGACAGTGATTATGTGTGAGTGTGGTGAAAGTGTTGAATGATGATGAAAGTTTTTCTTTTTGGGATTTTCTTTCTTTTGGATCACCCTGCCTCGGTGGGAGACGGCCGACTTGTTGAAAAAAAAAAAAAAATAAGAAAATACTACAATACACGATAAACACAAATACGGTTTCTGTAAGGCCGTCTTTTCAAAGATAATTCACTGGGGTATCTCTCAGTAGAACAGTTCTGGCTAACACAGTAAAGAGAATCAAAATCCAATGATCAAGTGGCTGCTTATTCCCACGTCCAGGCTAGGTACAAGCCTCTAGCTTAATAGTGTGAGAACGGCTACAATATCCATAGTCAGAGAATAAGTGCTCTCTCTTCTAAGTCAAGTGAGACACTGCCTAGACAAATCCTAGTGCACAACAAGTCACGTCGGATCAGGTGATATAACTAACCATTTGGCGCCAACTTGTGACGTCACGACCAAACAACATGCGTGAACTGCGTACTAGCAATTACATGCTTTACATATAACACTCATACCCAGCTATATTAAATATATACCATTCTGGTAAAATAATACTGAGTTATGATGAAGGATGAATAGGATAATAATACCAAGATCCAGTAGCTTCGATTTAGCTAATAACGAAGATACTAGCAAGGTCGTATTATCAAAGAGATGAATTTGAGAGGGTATGCAGGAGGAGGTAAAGTGAACATAGGGAAGATCAGTGGAAGATTTGATATAAGATTGAAGATAGGGAGCATGGAGGAAGTGAAATTTTTATTTTTCAACATACCGGCTGTCACCCACCAAAGCAAGGTGACCTGAAAAAGAAGAAAATTAAAAAGTTCTTCTTATTATTACATTTAGTAATTTATACAGAAGAAGGGGTTACTAGCCCTTTGCTTCTGGCATTTTAATTGCCTCCTATGACACACATGGCTTACAGAGAAAAGATTTTTTTCAAGAGGAAGTAAATGCATTCTGATATTTGGGTGTAGACTTGTCGGCAAATGTGTTTATGAAAGAAGAAAGAACAGGTGAAATACAGAACAGGCAAGGCCAAAATAGTGGGTGGGTGGTGCATTGAGACATCTGGGGAGACAAAATGGGGAATGTGCTGGAGTATAGTGGTAACAATACAGTCATCCCTCGGTTTTCGATTTTAATCCGTTCCAGATGGATCAGCTAAAACCAAAATTGGCGAAAACCAAAACTATTTTCCCCATAAGAAATAATGGAAATTCAATTAATCCGTTCCAGAAACCCAGAAGTTTGGAAAAAAAAAAATTGGGGGCCTTAAAGATAGATTTACATGCACAAATGAATGAACTGAATGTGGCACTTACCTTTATTGAAGACTGATGTTGCTGGATGTTAGAGAGGGAAGAGGGGAGAGGAAGAGACCCCAATTTTTGGAAGGAAATCCCTTCCATAAGGACTCTAGGTACCAAGTCCTTATCCGGGGTGACTTCCTGCATGCCTGCTACATCCCTCCGTGCCTGCTACACTCCCTCCCTGCCTGCTACACTCCCTCCCTGCCTGCTACACTCCCTGCATACATGCTACACTCCCTGCATACATGCTACACTCCCTGCATACATGCTACACTCCCTGCATACATGCTACACTTCCTGCATACCTGTTACACTCCTGCATACCTGTTAAACTTCCTGCATACATGCTACACTCCCTGCATACCTGCTACACTCCCTGCATGCATGCTACACTCTCTGCATGCATGCTACACTCCCTGCATACCTGCTACACTCCCTGCATACATGCTACACTCCCTGCATACCTGCTACACTCCCTGCATACATGCTACACTCCCTGCATGCATGCTACACTCCTCATGCATGCTACACTCCCTGCATGCATGCTACACTCCCTGCATGCATGCTACACTCCCTGCATGCATGCTACACTCCCTGCATGCATGCTACACTCCCTGCATACCTGCTACACTCCCTGCATACCTGCTACACTCCCTGCATACCTGCTACACTCCCTGCATACCTGCTACACTCCCTGCATACCTGCTACACTCCCTGCATACATGCTACACTCCCTGCATACCTGCTACACTCCCTGCATACCTGCTACACTCCCTGCATACCTGCTACACTCCCTGCATACCTGCTACACTCCCTGCATGCCTGCTACACTCCCTGCATGCCTGCTACACTCCCTGCATGCCTGCTACACTCCCTGCATGCATGCTACACTCCCTGCATGCATGCTACACTCCCTGCATCATGCTACACTCCCTGCATACCTGCTACACTCCCTGCATACCTGCTACACTCCCTGCATGCCTGCTACACTCCCTGCATGCCTGCTACACTCCCTGCATGCCTGCTACACTCCCTGCATGCCTGCTACACTCCCTGCATGCCTGCTACACTCCCTGCATGCCTGCTACACTCCCTGCATGCCTGCTACACTCTTAAACTCCATCGTGTTTCTCACTTTCACTATCATATTTTTCTATTATTTCTTTCTTCATTTCTACAGTGTTCCTCACTTTCTTTACCAAAGAAGTGGCACTAGGAGCTTTCTTTGGGCCCATGGTAGCTTATTTAGTAGTCACACACAATAATCAAGGCCCAAAAACAATGAATTGTTAATAAATGTTTTGTATAAACTCCTGGGGTGATGTTCACTCAAGCGTAAACAATGCTAGACTGCGTGACAATGTGCGTGGGTGGCGGGCCTACGGCCTTTGTATGTGCGCGGCACTGGTGGACAGGTCCCATACGGTCGGCGAAAACTAAAACAATCGGCGAAAACTAAGACAAATTTTCCCTGAAAAAAGTCGGCGAAAACCAAAATCGGCAAAAACTGGGACAAGCGAAAACCAAGGGATGACTGTACTATTAAATGGGTGTGAAGCATGGGTTTTAAATGTTTTAAGGAAAATGAGGCTGGAGACAGTGGTAATGTCATGTTTGAGGGCATATTGTGGGGTGTAAATATTATGCAGAGAATTTGGAGCTTGGAAATTAGTAGGTGTGGGGTTACCAAAAGTTGAATTCAGAGGGCTGAGGAGGGGTTGTTGAGGTGGTGTGGGCATTGAAACAGGTTGGAGCAAAACAAGATAGCTATGAAAGTATATATCTAACCATACAATAGAGTGAAAAAGTAATGTGAAGGACCTGGGAGTGATAATGTCAGAGGATCTTGCCTTCAAAGACCACAACAATGTATCTACCGCATCTGCTAGGAAAATGATAGGATGGATAATGAGAACATTCAAAACTAGGGATGTCAAGCCCATGATGACACTCTTCAAATCACTTGTTCTCTCTAGGCTGGAATACTGCTGTACACTAACTGCCCCCTTCAAGGCAGGCAAAATTGCTGACCTGGAGAGTGTACAAAGAACTTTCATGGCACACATAAGTCAGTGGACCCCAAGTTTCGACCACCTCAAAACTCAAACAATTATGTAAGTGTAATATTGTAAGTGTATTTTTGGGGGTCTGAAATGGACTAACCTACTTTACATTATACCTTATGGGAACAAATTCGTGTAGTAATGGCACTTGAACAGCCTTCTGGAATGAATTATGGCCGAAACTTGGGGGTCCACTGAAAATCCTAGAGGGATTAGTACCAAACTTGCACACGAAAATCACTCCATATGAAAGCAAAAGACTCGTCAGGAGATGCAACATTCCCCCAATGAAAAGCAGGGGCACCATGAGCACACTGAGAGACAACACAGTAAGTGTCTGGGCCCCAAGACTGTTCAACTGCCTCCCAGCATACATAAGGGTGATTACCAATAGACCCCTGGCTGTCTTCAAAAGGCACTGGAAAGGCACCTAGTCAGTACCTGAACAACTGAGCTGTGGTTTGTACACCAGTTTGCGTGCAGCCACCACGAGGCCTGGTCTCAGATCGAGCCGCAGGGCGTTGACCCACAAAACTCTCTCAGGTAAACTTCAGGTATAAATCAGGGTTGGAGGGAAGGATAGGTAGTGATTGTTCCAGGAGAGGTTAAAGAGATTGGGTAAAGGAGGCTTTGAGTACTAATGGCTTCAACACCTAACAGACTTGTGAGAGTGTTTTAAATCAGAATTAGTGAAGGTGGGTGGTTTTTTTGATGTAATATGCAACTGGATTACAAGATAGGTAACATTTATGAAGGGATTCAGGGGAAAACAGTTACTTTGACTTGAATCCTGGAAGTGGAAAAATAGTGCCCACACTTTGAAGGAGGGGGCGAGGATGTTGCAGTGTAGAGGGGCATCTGCATTGCAATGTAGGTGGACCTTTCCCTAGACTGTGATTAAATAAGTGATAGTGGTTTTTTTTTTACCCTGCCTTGCTGGGAGACTCAGTGTGTTAAAAAAATGTTTGTAGATAAATGGTTCAGAGAACTGACAGGTCGATAAATTAAGCACATGCGCGACACTTGGATATTTTTATTATTGAAATGTTTCACCACACAGTGGCTTCATCAGTCCTATACATTGCATTACTACAAATAATAAATTATTATGTTGATATATTATAAAACTGTAATAAATAACAAAAAAGGCACAATACCGTGACTGGAACAATACACACACAACCCAGCACCATTTACAAAGTCACTTTGTAAATGGTCCAAATCGACGACTATCGTCGTTAGCTCCTCTCTTCTATGTGCTGGTTGTGTGTGTAAAACTGTAATGCTTCAAAATTGTAAAACTATTATGTTTCAAAATTGTTATGTTCAAATTTCATTGCTTAAATACTCAACTATACTTATACAGTGGTACCCCGGTTTATGATATTTTTTCGTTCCAGAATGCTGTTCAGGTGCCATTACCAAACAAATTTATTCCCATAAGGAATAATGTAGAATAGACTAGTCCTTTTAGACCCCCAAAAATACACTTACAAAAGCATTTAAAAAAATAAACTTACATAAAAGGGCGAGTTTGGAGACCATCGTAAACCGGGGTACCACTGTATTGTAAATTGTTTACTATAATTTTTACCATTTAGTTGTAAGTTAATTTTAAGTTTGCCCACAGTGCTCTGCATATTAGGGGCTTTTGGCTTGTACACCCCATTCCTATAACTCATTGTACATCTTTGTATCATGTCACAATAAACTACAGTGGACCCCGGTTTCGTCCTGCTCAAAAAGGGCCCCTTTTTTGTAAGTTTATTTTTAAATGCTTTTATAAGTGTAGTTTTGGGGTCTAAAAGGACTAGTCTATTTCATTATTTCTTAAGGGGTAAAATTGGTTGGGTTGGGATTTAACGCATTCTTTAAAAAGGCAACAGGGGTCCCTTTTAATTTTTAATTTTTATTATAATGGTAAAAATCAGAACGAGTTTAGGTAATCAGTCCCTTATCCTGGAGTCAATGTAATCGTCCATCAATCTTTTCAAGATTGATTGTGTGAAAATGTTTCCTCATAAAAATACTATCAGTGGGAAATATGATCTTTTTCTCGTAAATAGATCAATATTCCTTCCTTGTATTGTATCAAATGGAAAAGGGAAAAT